>JACXGM010039872.1:0-10466 GCA_016801145.1 Umbra pygmaea
ATCAGGGAAAACACACATACGGATATATGAATTTCGACACCAGTAGCTCGAAGAATACCAGTGGTTAAGGAAGGTACCAAGACAGAGCAATGCACTGTGTGTAGCCTACTGTAAATTATGTGGGCCTTCAATTGTAGTTCTGTCCAAATTTGTAACCGCGTCAAAACATTTCAAACACGAAATATTGAAGCTTTAAAATTATAGTATGACGCACGAGAGGTGTAGAGACAGGTACTGTTCATATCCCGTAATGCAGCATCACTCCCGACTGCATTTCGGCGTCAAGATTCAGCAAACCGTGCAATTAAGGAATCTGAAATTATAATTACGTTCAATGTAGCGTATAATAGCTATAGCCAAAGAGGAAATGCTATTCACCAAATATAAATCGCAAATTATCCCTTTGAAGAAGAACAGCGTGGTAATAAATCAAACATATGCTAACCACAGATCATGTGCTGAATTCATCAGACACTCAAGCAAAAGATCTGTGCCAAAATTTATTCGACCCAGTAGTCTATTTGTCATTCATAACAGTGATACCGACAAGTTGTGTTAAGAGAAGATTTTTACAAAAGGCATTTGCCGTAAACCACAATTATTAAAACAATCTGGTTCTACGAAATGTGGGCTACTGTTAAAAACATGTTAAACTAAAAAAAAAAACTCAAGGTAATAGCCTGAATCGTGAACCATGAACAAACCCATTAAGAAAAACTTAACCCTTGATCGATGTTGTAATTGGCCAAAGATGAAAAATGATAGGATATGCATAAATATACATGAAAACTTTAATAATAATTTTTTAACTCTAAAACTTGTAAAAAACTTTTTTAAATAGTTCATTCATATTACCAACTTGTGATACACAATGTGAATGTGACTGAATTATACAGTCTATATAAAAAAACATGCGTGACAACGGCGAAAATATTCATTAGCTACTAGGATGCCAACATGAGTGACACTCCTAAACGATCTCATATTTGGAATTTTTTTTACAAAAAACTGTATATGCAAAGCAACGCTATCAATTCGTTTTGGCTCCACCAACAATCTCCACAGGCATGTAAAAACGAAACATTCAACAGTCCTATTGCATCAGCTGAAAGTTAACTACATTCATGTTCTAAATCCAGTTTATGTTAACTGTCCACAGCTTTACTAAGGCTACAGTAGTACATGTTATTCTGGCCGTTAGATCATTTGGGCTGATTATTGCAAATAATGATTATACACATTTTCTAAAGGGCGATTTAAAAATAAGACTTAACGAAGAGCCATTTTGAGAGCCAACTGAACCGGCTCTTTTAAGTGAACTGATCCAAGTGAGCCGGATCACTAAAGACTCAAAATTCCCATCACTAATACTGACATCTCCACGAAAGAGTGTGAAATAACTTTTGCTTGCGTCTTGAAAAGGGAAGACCTTACATCATCCTCATTGACCATATTGAGGTTCAACATGCCCATGCAAAATGAACTTTCATTACTTATATACATTTAATTATAAAGGCTGGAATGATTTATGTAGGCCTACTGTACAATTGTTTTATCTTTAATACCGAAAAAAACAATAGCTGCTGAAAATCTATTATATTATATTATTTATGGATTACATTTTATTTTTCTTTAAGAGTTCAGGAGTCTGCCCATCTGTACCAACCATAGCATTTTGAAAACTAAAATAAAATCCTTTCGCACTTCATAATGTACTGTATTTTCTATTGCAGTAAATCTATCCCAATCAATGTTAATGAAAACAAGAGGGCATGTGGTTTAAAAGATGACAAGTAATTAATGTGCACATCTGTATGCAATACAAGTTCTTTATTATTCATTATTATCCAGAGCAGCATAATATAAATAATTTCTGCGACCAAATCAAGTTTTGCGCCAGTAACTGAAAAAGTTAGTAGCGCAAGTGCCCCCGGTGGAAAAGGTTAGTGTAATGTTTTGTGTTGCCGCTAGAGCGCGCTGTTACATAGGTTGTGCCTTTTTTGTGTAATAACCAGCAAGAGGTGCTTTGCAGTTTTTGAGTAAAAGCAGTTACTGTCACACACGCTGTGTTTATTGTCTCCAGTATCTTACATGGTGTCAGAAGTGTAGCATGGCTACCCCACAGTTCGACCACCCGAAGATTGACTGGGAGGCTGCGGATTTATATCAGGAATTTGAGCGGTTTCGGGGCCACGTCATGTTTCTTTTTGATGGACCGCTATCCGAACTAACTGCAAAGCAGCAAGCCGGCTGGCTGGGTACGTGGATAGGTGGACAAGGCAGGGAAATTTACAAAATGCTCACCTGGGCTGAAGGTGAGAAAGAGGATCCTGGAAAAGTGCAGCAAAAGTTTGAGAAATATATCAGGCCAAGGAAGAACAAGAGGATAGCCCGCCATCGTTTCAAGCAGAGGAAACAAGACTTAAGTGAGAGCTTCGACCATTTCGTTAAAGATTTACGGCTGCTGTTAATGGATTGCGCATATGCCGACCCTGACGACATGCTGATTGACGCGATTATCGCGGGCGTGCGTGAAAAACAGGTACAAGAAAGACAAAGGAGCGGAACTGGACAAAGGAGAGGAATTAACGCTAGCTAAGGCCATTGAAATCCCGCAGCAATACGAGATGTCACAGAAACAATTGAAAATAGTCAGACGATGTTACATGCTCTCAGGTGTCAGCTGTAGCAGAAAGTGCTCAGCGCAAGCCCTCCAGTCAAAGCAGTAAAACTCGCTATCCAGCTCGCAAATTCACCCAGTCAAAGCCCTCAGCTTTCTGTGCTAGCTGTGGTAAACACCCTGATCACAAATGGAATGAGGGCATATGCCCAGCCAAGGGCTCAACGTGCTCTTACTGCCGCAGACCCAACCACTGGATAGCAGTGTGCCGTAAACGTGCTGTCCACACAGCTGAAGCGTTAGGTTTGATAGCAAGGCTGAACTCCATACAAAATGCTACTGAGGTCGAGGCTGACTCACCTGTGGAGGGCGTTCTTGAACGGGACACTGTTCCTCAAGGCCTTTGTGACTTTCCTGAGCTAATACGCACCACAGGGACTCTACCAGGGAAGTACAAAATCAAAATAGAGCCCAATGCTAAAGGTGTTGTACACCCTGTGCGCAGACAGCCAGCTGCACTCAAGGGACAGATTGTCCAGAAACTGCTTGAAATGGAGGAGAATGGCTATATCAAAAAGGTAGAGCGGCCCACTGAGTGGGTCAGTTCAATGGTGGCGGGCTCTCGGGGAGACAAGTTAAGAATTTGCATAGACCCCAGCGATCTTAATAAGGTAATAAAAAGAGAGCATTACCCCATGCGCACCATTGAAGAAGTCGTGTCATCTATGCCTGGAGCACGAATATTCTCAGTCCTCGATGCCAAGTCGGGATTCCTCCAGATTGAGTTAGATGAAGAATCATCATTCCTTACAAGCTTCAACACACCAATTGGTAGGTTTAGGTGGTTGAGGCTACCGTTTGGAATAAAATGTGCCCCAGAGATATATCAGCGGATCATGGATAGCATGCTAGAAGGCATTATGGGAGCAGTGGCCATTATGGATGACATCTTGATTGCGGCCCCCACTGTGAAGCTGCACGACGAAATCCTGCACAAGGTCATAGAGAGAGCAACAAGCTACAACTTAAAGCTTAATTTTAATAAGTGTCACATTCGGCAGAGTCAAGTCTCATATATTGGCCATTTACTGACTGCAGATGGTCTGAAGCCTGACCCAGCCAAGGTCCAAGCAGTCAGGGGCATACCAGAACCTATTGACAAGGAAGGGGTTCGCCGTTTTTTGGGGTTTGTGACTTATTTGTCTAAATTCATACCAAATCTCAGTGAGGAAGATGCACCGCTGCGCCAGCTACTGAAAAGCAATGTGGAGTTTGCGTGGCAACCGGCTCAGAAAAAAGCCTTTGCAAGGCTCAAAGAACTGTTCTCACACCCCCCCTGTACTGAAGTACTATGACCCATCAGAGCCAGTTGAAATTTTCTGTGATGCAAGTAGCAGTGGATTAGGTGCTGTGCTTTTACAGGACAATCACCCTGTTGCATTCTCCTCCAGGTCTCTGACTGATGCTGAGACCCGCTATGCACAGATAGAAAAAGAGATGCTTTCTATTGTCCACGCATGCAGAAAATTTCATCACTACATCTTTGGAAAGTCAGTCACCGTGTATAATGACCACAAACCACTGGAGGACATTTTTAAGAAATCACTGCTTTCCACACCCATGCGCATACAAAGGATGCGCCTGCGCATCCAATGGTATGATTTGACTGTCAGGTACAGGAGAGGAAGAGATATGGAGCTGCCTGACACACTATCCAGGGCACAACTACCACAAGCAAGCAGAAAGCGCGTGAAGTGCTCTACTGGCCGGGCATGTCTGCAGAGAGAGGAGGTAGTGAAGAATTGCAGCAAATGTGCCGAGTTCCAAAACAAACTACCAAGATTGCCCCTAAAGCCAACTGAAACCCCAGAGCTGCCATTTGAGCTAGTGGCCTCGGATATCTTTAAATTTGATGGCAAGCACTTTATTCTCCTTGTGGATTACTTTTCGAAATACATTGAAGTGGACGAGCTTAAAGATCAGAAGCCGTTCTGCCATTGAAATACTGAAGTCACAGTTCTGTCGTCATGGGATTCCTACTGTCCTGTGAGAAGACAATAGGCCCCAGTATGCATCTGAGGAGTTCAGAGACTTTTGTGAAAGCTATGGCATATCACATCTCACATCATCACCTCACACACCTCACTCAAATGGAGAGGCAGAGCGCGCAGTACAAACAGGGAAAAGACTTTGGAACAAAGCTCCAGACAGACATTTAGCATTGCTGGACTACAGAACGACCCCGCTGGAGACAGTAGAGTTGTCCCCAGTACAGCTTCTTATGGGCAGACGACCCAGAAACAAACTCCCTGCAGCTCAAAAGCTGCTTGTCCCAAAGGCCTACAACTTGTTGAAAGTCAGACACCTGCTCCATAGGTCCAAAGCTTCCCAGAAGTATTACTACGACAAAGGCAGGACCGTGCACACTCGCCATGTGCTGGTTCCAGGTGAAGAAGTCAGAATGCAGCCCTACCCCAGCCACTCCAAGTGGTCTCCAGCTGTTGTTGTCCAGCGACATAGCAGCACGCCCAGGTCTTACATTGTCAACTCTGGTGGCATGGAGTTCCGCCGAAACTGTCAGCACCTCCGCAAAAGCACTGCAGGAGCGAATCAGTCTCGTCACCTCAAGCAAGATGAGCTGTGGGAGGAGTTTCCTGATGTCCTTCCAGATCAAGACGAACTGATTCATCCCCCAGTTGGGATTTCAGCACCACCTGCCAAGGAACCTCTGGATGTGGGTCAATCACAGACCTCTCTGCCCTACACCACTAAGCATGGTCGTGTGGTTAAACCTCCCGAAAGACTGAATTTGTAGTCACTGCCTGTCAGGAGTCAGATGAGTCCCGTAGTAATCAATCTAGTAGGCCTTACTGTTTGTTAAATGCTTACATAGTTGATAATGCTTTAAGTTGCTACTAAATAGTTCAAGAGATCTGTCAAGTGTAGTTCCCTTGTATAATGTCATTCATAAGTTGGAAGGTGCCTTGGGAATTGTGTATTTTCTTGCCTTTAAAGTTGCTAAAGAAACTGTCAGTTATTTAGTTTGCAATCTATGTTATCCCCACAAATAAGCTGAAGAAGGGGAGATGTAATGTATTGTGTTGCCGCTAGAGCGCGCTGTTACAGAGGTTGTGCCTTTTTTGTGTAATCACCAGCAACAGAGGTGCTCTGCAGAAGGGAAAGGTGGCTGACGCGCATCAAACAAAAAGAGGAACGGTGCTCAACAATTGAGACATGTAGGCTGGAACAATAGGAAATTTGGAGCACTCAAAACAAGAAATCAGACCCAACTGATGCTCAAATAATTTAATAAAAGTACTGACGTTTCGACGCCTTGGCATCTTCTTCAGAGTATGGAAAAGGTTAGTGTAATGTATTGTGTTGCCGCTAGAGCGCGCTGTTACATAGGTTGTGCCTTTTTCGTGTAATCACCAGCAACAGAGGTGCTCTGCAGTTTTTGAGTAAAAGCAGTTACTGTCACACGCTGTGTTTATTGTCTCCAGTGTCTTAAAGTTAGTGTAGAGCCCTGATTTCATTACCATACATAACTCAGAACTCTAACCCTAAATATTTTTTTCTTTATATAATTGAAGCAGCTAACTGTGGTTGCACCTCTGGCAAAACCCAGACAGTGATGTCAAAAGATGGTTTGTAAGGCTTAACAATATTTAAGACACAATGAAATGGTCTTTACTTTATACTTCTTCAGTATAATGTAATTGATGTTACTGAGGTGAGGCAAGAAGCAGTAAGAAGTCACTTTTGTATAAACTGATGATATATTAATGTAGTGATAGCTAAATCATAAATAATGCATCTTAACTTACCCTTTAGAGCCAGGAAGGCATCGCCAACACAGATTGTAGAGACCAAAAGAAGTGGAAGGGCAATAAGAGCGAGAGAGAGATTTTTAGATTCATCCATACAACATGTACTGTTAGCCTGCTGTAAGGAATATGTTCGGTAATTTAATTATGTAAAAAGAAATTGTATTGTGAACTTGTTACATCTATAATCAACAGTCAAATGATATGATCTTTCAGTTACACCATTTCTATACTTACCAACCAAAAAGCACACTGCAGTATTGATGTATTATTGTCTAAGAGGGGGAGCAATATGACAAACTGACAGTTAGTGGGTTCTACACCAAGAAATTTAAAATTCTGCTTCATGAAGTTGTCTGGCTTATTATAGATACAAAAATGTATGAGTTTCTGTATACACCATTTGTTTAAATGCAATTGATGGAACACAATACACAGCCTACACTGTAGTGAGTGCATTACAAGGGTGTATTAGTAATGTTCAATTTTACCAGCATACAGTTGTATAAAAGTTTAGGCACCCTGACAATTTCCATGATTTTAATTTATAAATATTTTGAGTAGTTTCATTTTGATCTATCAAATGACTGAAGGACACAGTCATATTTCGGTAGTCAATTGAAGTTCATTGGATTAACAGAAAATGTACAATATGCATCCAAACAAATTAGGCAGGTGCATACATCTTTCTGTTGGGTTGCCCAAACTTATGCACCAGTCTAATTTTATTTTTATACATATTGCACATTTTCTGTTAATCCAATAAACCTAATGTCACTACTGAAATATTATTGTCCTTCAGTTACTTGATCCAAACACCCAATTAATTATAAATGAAAATCATGGAAATTGTCAGGGGTGTCTAATCTTTTTCATACAACTGTATGTTCAAGGTTCAATCCAAGCTCACACAACGCTTGTTTAT
This sequence comes from Umbra pygmaea, assembly GCA_016801145.1. Classification (NCBI taxonomy): domain Eukaryota; kingdom Metazoa; phylum Chordata; class Actinopteri; order Esociformes; family Umbridae; genus Umbra; species Umbra pygmaea. Next base: position 7,373 of record JACXGM010039872.1, read on the forward strand.
GATAACGTTTTCATTCGTATGTCTGTGTATGCATTTCACAACAAGTAAGTTAAATTGTGTTGTTTACCTGAGGACAAACTTTTTTATATACGTACAGTATTTTGCTAAAAGGAAATCTAATAAAACAATTCTGTAGAACAGCATTCACACTATTTCACATTTTGAAATCAATAAAACAACCCTTCCCTTATATTGTATGATTTTCTATTGTAAAACGTGGTTTCTGGTCAACTAATTCCACTTGGCAAGTTATTTCTATGCCTTATGGACATTCTGGATTATATTAGGCTTCTATACACTGTGCATAATACATAATCATACTGGCTTGAGCTTGACTGCCTGTAGGCGCTCAAAGCACAACATACGATCTTTCTCCCCACCTACTGAAAAAATGAAGTAACACATCGTCCTAAGCTGTTTCCCACGCGATTCTGGTGAGAAAGACCTTTCCATACAGAGGTCACATGTCAATATAGACCAACCAGAACAGGAATTATTCAAACGCATACCGTTCAAAGTGAGTTCCATGTGTTTTGTTTAGTTACGGACGGACTGCGCATTGTGCGTTCGGGTTTTGACGGATTACAACATAATTTCTCAACATGGCAGGTTCTAGCAAGAAATATTCAGTTACAGAGGATTTGTAGTACTAGCAAAGGAATATTGGACTGTAAATATTCTTGCTGACTGAGAATCGGACAATTCCAGTTGAGTTACACCTAAACGTTGTTTCGACAACAACACGAAACAGGAGCACCCATACACCCCAAATGCCGCATCAAAAGTGTATGTAAGTATTGCGTCTATTCAACATGAATATATGGGAAACACAACGGACATTTTAGTATGTTATCGGGAGTTAAAATAATATGTTTTCGGTCTGGGCTGGTGAAGGTATCTTGGTGTTGCCTAAGCTACTGTACTGTACATGATTAAGTTAGCTTTATCCGGCACTAAGCTAGCGTTCTACATTGCTGATTAATACTGCTTGCTAAATGAACACTAAAACAACACACATTTTGTCGTTCCATTCATGTTTGCATTACAAGACGACACAGAATTTTCAGCCTGTTGATATCGTTTACTACGTTAGGTACTTGTCTTTAGCTAGCTAGCTAACTAGCTAATACACTCGAGTGTACTGCTGTTAACAGTCTTGTTCGTGGGCTCACATCATTGCGTCTATTTAGCATGAATATATGGGAAACACAACGGACATTTTAGTATGTTATCGGGAGTTAAAATAATACTTTCGGTCTGGGTTGGCGAGGGTTCGCCTTGCTGTTGACTAAAATACTGTACATGATTAAGTTAGCTTTATCCGGCAGTGCTAAGCTAGCGTTCTGCATTGCTGATACTGCTTGCTGACACACATTTCGTCGTTCCATTCATGTTTGCTATACAATTGAATTGAAAGCAAGTTCCATGAATTGTAAATACACAAAACTAGTAATTCTACCGTTAAAAACATTTAACAGACAGACTCACCGCTATACTCAAAGTTGTTCTCCACACACTGGGGACTGTTTGATAAGTGACGCGTGCAGTGGCAAACGCTTTGATCTCTGTAGTGACCTAGCATGTGACAGACTGCTGTGCTATTGAAAACCACTGATGAAACAAAGGCTCGGAACGCCTAAACGATACGTTAAATCATTACAATTAAATACTTTTGAGCTGCAGAAGACCTTTCTGAACAATTTGATATAAATTTTATGTGGGTTCACTTAAAAATGTGGGCATACCAGCGATTTAAAAAAGTGCTTTGCTCTGCCTTTGCTGGTAAATGTTGAGGATTTTTAACATGGGAGCGAATGGAGGAAGATTGGGACCTGTTGTCATTTGGAAGCTCACCGAGCCAAATGTGTAACTGATGTCGCATAAATGAGCACATTTCCTGAAACTAGACAACAATACCTACGTTTTAATGCATAAAATGTGTATGACAAGTAGAAATTCTGGGCGTGGGAGCAGTTTATAGAGAAGAGACTGAGAGGATTTTTTTCAAGTCTCGGTGCTCTAGTGTGAAATGTCACACTCTAGCTCAGTCCATAGACACCCATTATATTTTTTAAAAAGGTCTAAAACGTACACTACGCTTAAACTGCTTTTTCACAGAAACTATAAAAGATATCAAACTGAAAAGCGATGGCGATTATAGCTGAATATTTTGTGAACATTTTAAAGTGTGTTTGAAGTCTGTAGGTGAAAGTTTGAAGGGGCTGAAACTTTTTGTAGAAGGAGAAGATTTGAAGCCTGCTCCCATTGACTTCAATGTTAAAGAAAATATGTTTAAAAGTTAAATATTTTAAAAAGTATAAATAGTAGAACAAAAGTTGAACTGGTCCTATCGTGTGCTGAAGGAGCTGAACATTTTGATAGTTTATTTGTATTTGTAGCTGAAAGTATACTGAAGTTGTTTAACGCCAAAAAACGTACGGAAGAAAAGCTTTGAAGTAGTTGAACTAGAAAATGCATTTCCTGCAGAAAATGCGTGTGAATGCTGAACAGCTCAATCGCTACAGCTAAACTGGACGAATAGCTTAAACGTGTAAGAGTTTGAGGTAGTCGGAATAATTTGAAAAGTGGGAATGGTTTAAAGTGATTATAAACTATATAAAGTAGCAGTATTGGTAGTAGTAGCAGTACTAGTATTATTATTAGTAGTAGTAATAGCAGTATTAGTATTGTTATTAGAAGTAGCAGTAGTAGTAGTAGTAGTAGTAGTAGTAGTAGTAGTAGTAGCAGTATTATTATTATTATTATTATTAGTAGTAGCAATTTCTAATGCTAAACTACATTAATAGTTTAAATATATAAGATGTTGAAGTAGTCAGAATAACTGGATGGAGTAGGCGGAGTCACTGGATGGAGTGGGTCGAGTAACCAGGATGAGTGGGTAGTGTAGCTGGCTGGGTGTTTGGAGTGGGCGGAGTCACTGGGTGGAGTGGGCGGAGTCACTGGGTGGAGTGGGCGGAGTCACTGGGTGGAGTGGGCGGAGTCACTGGCTTGGTGTTTGGAGTGGCGGAGTGGAAGGAGTCACTTGATGGACTGGGTGGAGTAACCAGGATGAGTGGGTAGTGTAGCTGGCTGG
>JACXGM010039873.1:0-10464 GCA_016801145.1 Umbra pygmaea
TTCATTATTTTCCATAATGTAATGATAAAAATTAAACTTTCATATATTTTAGATTCATTGCACACCAACTGAAATATTTCAGGTCATTTATTGTTTTAATACTGATGATTTTGGCATACAGCTCATGAAAACCCAAAATTCCTATCTCAAAGAATTAGCATATTTCATCTGACCAATAAAAGAACTGTTTGTAATACAACAAAAAAAAGCTATTGAAATGTATGTTTGTATCGACTTTCGATTTTGCACTTTGTAGACGGTGCCTAGATGTTCGGCTGAAGGCAGAACACTCACATTGCTGCACTTCATTTATCCACATTTCGATGGTTCTTTCGGATGAAAATCGTGTTGTAGCTTGTTCTCTAACTTACTAATGTTAGATAGAGCTGCTTATTGTGTAATGAAAACCTTTCGCTTAGGATCTATTGAACTGCAAACCCGCATTCTGCCAATTTCTGTCTAACTTTACCGAAGTCCGGTAGGCTACAGCTACAGCCAGTGGCGCTACGGAAGCCATTCGTTGCAGCGCATTAGTTTGAATTCAGGATGAGCACATTATTAATTAATTCGTTATCTCTATAAAACGATCTTTGTTATATCGATATAAAGAATTAATAAGTCATAAAATAATTATCTCTATAAAACGATATTTGTTATATCAATATAACAAATTAATGAGTCATAAAAATGAAAAAAATCCATGGCCGTTCTCAGCTTCCGTACCACTGTCGGGTGAGGAAACAATAAATAAATTAGATGTTTTTAATGACGCACATAAATTACGAGGAGTCAAGAGGGTTTTGGAGGAGTTGCTGGTACCCTATGAAGACAAGCTTTGTCAGTTTTGATCAGTTTGAAAAGGTTTACCAGAGGAGAGGACGCTGGCGTTTGTTGTTCACCGCTTCTCCGCCGTTCTTCGTGTTTTTGAACAGTATTTATACTTAAGTTTTGCACAGCTTGATACGAAATTGAAGGCTTCACCCACCTACTGTCATTTCCTCCAGATGTCAGTAGTAAACACCCAGATTTCTCAGTCGTTCCAGCGTTGCCACTACTACAAGGTTTACGCCTGGGGCAGCCATCTAGCTGTCCCGGTCCGGTTCGGCCTAAAGCCGATTCCTCTGCATTTGGTATCTAGCTGTCAGCTACCTCCGGCCAGTCCTCCGTGGTTCATGCACTCCATTTCCATGGATAGGACCATCTTCTCGCTGTGCCTGAGTTTTCCATCACTGTGTTTGGCTAACGGTTAGCTTCTGGCTAACACTTTTTGTAACCGCTATGAAGCTGAAGTACTCCATCCCACAGCTGCTAAACCTCAAAAACTGCACCATTCCAACGTGCATTACAGCCATTAAAGAACTTGGACTTCAGTGCCGTCCGCACTACACCCACAGAAGTTCCCGTCAAAAGTTTGTTTACCATCAGCCTGGCCAGACTACTTTAAACATTCCATCCATCTGGACCACTGTGGCACCTCTGCCACGTCATCAGAGCAGTGTCGCTCTCAGTGCTAACAACACCGGAAGCATCGCGAGATCTCTGCACACTAAGCAGGCCAGCAAACGTGGAGTGGATTCCAGTGTACTCCAGCCTATACGGAAATTCACCACAGCATCAACACTCAAAATAGAACTATTAAATACACAATCCCTCTCAAATAAAGCATCCTTCATACAAGACCACATCATGGACAAGGGATTAGACTTCATCTGCCTAACAGAAATATGGCACCAGCCAGGGGTTTACTCTGCATTAAATGAAGCCTGTCCCCCCAGTTATAACTACTTGGAGAAAGCCCGCAGCACTGGACGTGGTGGTGGCCTAGCTGTCATACACAGACAGAACCTGGAGCTCTCCCCTCCCCCTGCCTACACTGTCCTCATTTCAATGCTTAGCATTTAAATGTAAACCCCCCTTTCCCATGACAATGCTCCTCATTTACCGGCCCCCCAATCCGAACTCAGCTTTTCATCTCGGAGATACATTCTCACAACACTCTGCACCACTTCTGCCAACATTATAATACTTGGAGATATTTATATTTATATAGACAAACCCTCCTGTCACTCTGCAGCTGAGTTTCTACAACTACTGGACTGCCTCGACCTCCAGCAACATGTTGATGTCCCCACACACTCCAGGGGGCACACACTGGACCTGGTCATTTCAAACTCCACCCCCATTAGCAACCTTAGCAAACTCCACCCCCATAAAACCTACAACTTTTGGCGTATGATCTGGGTGTGTCTGATCACAAGGCAATCTCAATGGAGCTGCCACTCCTTTCCTCACACACCAAAGAGATGCGTCAAATTTGCTATAGGGACCTGAAAAAGATCAACCCGGACACCTTCACCATTGACCTCCAACATCTCTCCTCTGTTGATTTCTCCTGTGTCACTGAGTCAGTTGACTTCTACAACCAATCTCTGTGCAATCTCCTAAATCTCCATGCCCCTGTAAAAACTAGAACTGTCAGCTTCTTACGCTCAGCCCCCTGGTACACCTGTGAACTCCAGAGAATGAAAACAGCTGGGCGTGTCCTTGAGCGGCGTCTCAAGGCTTCAGGACTCACTGTTCATAGGCAGGCCTACCGAGAACATTAGAAGTCCTATGCAAGGTCCTTGAGAGATGCACGTTCACAGTTCTATTCAAACATCATCAACAACAATACTGGCAACTCCAAGCAACTTTTCTCTACCATAAATGCCATCCTCAAACCGCAAACTCACTCTCTTTCAGAAGCCTCAGAAGAGATGTGCAACAATTTCATTACTTTTTTCAGAAAGAAAGTAGACACCATCTGCTCCCTGCTATCCAATTTCTCCACACTACCTGTCCCGACTGCCGAACCACAGCCTGGGATTTCCCAACCTCTCTGCTGTTTTTCTGTCATCTCGCAGCAAGAGGTTGAGGACATAATCAAAACAATGAAACCATCCACCTGTGCCCTGGACCCCTTCCCCACAGCCCTGGTAAAAGCCAACTTCCATGCCATAAGTCCCCTCATCACAAAGGTCATTAACCACTCCCTCCAGGCTGGCCATGTTCCATCAACTCTGAAAACCGCTGTCATCAGGTCACTTCTCAAAAAACCCACCTTAGACCCAAAGGACTTTGCCAACTACAGGCCCATCTCAAACCTTCCATTCCTTTCCAAAGTGCTGGAAAAAGTAGTTGCCGCACAGCTTCAGGACCACCTAAAACAAAACAACCTGTTTGAGAAATTTCAGTCTGGTTTTCGCCCTGGCCACAGCACAGAAACAGCCCTGGTCAGGGTCACAAAGCAGCGATGAGATCCTCAGCCCACCGAACGGCAACTCATCCCCACCTGGACTACGCCTTGATATCCTGTCCATAAATACTACAAACAGGATTGGTGGCAAAGCGCAGCCCTGGCAGAGACCAACCCTCACATGAAATGAGTCCGACTTACTGCAGAGAACCCGGACACAGCTCTCGCTTTGGTCATACAGAGATTGGATGGCCCTAAGAAGGGACCCCCTCACCCCATACTCCCGCAGCACCTCCCACAGTACCTCCTGAGGGACCCGGTCATATGCCTTCTCCAAATCCACAAAACACATGTAGACAGGATGGGCATACTCCCAGGCCCCCTCCAGGATCCTTGCGAGAGTAAAGATCTGATCCGTTGTTCCACGACCCGGACAGAATCCACATTGTTCCTCTTCAACCTGAGGTACGACTATCGGCTGAACCCTCCTTTCCAGCACCTTGGAGTAGACTTTACCAGGGAGGCTGAGAAGTGTGATACCCCTGTAATTGGCACACACCCTCTGGTCCCCCTTTTTGAACAAGGGAACCACCACCCCAGTCTGCCACTCCTTTGGCACTGTCCCAGACTTCCATGCAATGTCTAAGAGGCGTGTCAGCCAAGACAGCCCTTCCACACCCAGAGCTTTCAGCATTTCTGGACGGATCTCATCAATCCCTGGGGCTTTGCCAATGTGGAGTTATTTGACTACCTCAGTGACTTCCACCAGGGAAATTGATGACAATGCCCCATCATCCTCTAGCTCTGCCTCTAATATAGAGGGCATAGAAGTAGGATTCAGGAGTTCCTCAAAGTGCTCCTTCCACCGCCCTATTACCTCCTCAGTTAAGGTCAACAAAGTCCCACCCTTACTGTATACAGCTTGGATGGTTCCCCGCTTCCCCCTTCTGAGGTGGCGGACGGTTTTCCAGAAGCACTTTGGTGCCGACCGAAAGTCCTTTTCCATGTCTTCTTCAAACTTTTCCCACACCCGCTGCTTTGCCTCTTTCACGGCAGAGTGTTTTCTTCTGAAAAACAATAAGTGGTTAAAGTGCTTAAAAAACAAGTGCTTAAAGTAAACTGAACTGGTAAACCGAAGATTAGAAGTGAAATAAAGGCCATTATCACTTGTTTTTAGGTTGTAAGCAAAGTCCTGTAAACTCTTCCATTTTAAGATATTGGGACCAGAAAGGGGAGCTGGAAATGGATAGAACATGGCACAACAGCAAACCTGCCAAGAGACGGCCGCTCACCGAAACTCACGGACCGGGCAAGGAGGGCATTAATCAGAGAAACAGCACAGAGACCTAGGGTGACCCTGGAGGAACTGCAGAGTTCCACAGCAGAGACTGGAGTATCTGTACATAGGACGACAATAAGCCGTATGCTCCATAGAGTTGGCCTTTATGGCAGAATGGCCAGAAGAATGCCATTACTCTCAAAATGGCACATTTCAAGTTTGCAAAAAGGCATGTGGGAGACTCCCAAAATGTATGGAGGAAGGTGCTCTGGTCTGATGAGACTAAAATAGAACATTACAGCCATCAAAGAAAATGCTATGTCTGGCGCAAACCCAACACATCACATTACCCAAATAACACCATCCCAACAGTGAAACATGGTGGTGGCAGCATTATGCTGTGGGGATGTTTCTCAGCAGCCAGGACTGGAAAACTGGTCAGAGTTGAGGGAAAGATGGATAGTGCTAAATACAGGAATATTCTTGAGCAAAACCTGTACCACTCTGTGTGTGATTTGAGGCTAGGATGGAGGTTCAACTTCCAGCAGGACAATGACCCTAAACACACTGCTAAAGCAACAATTCAGTGGTTTAAGGGGAAACATGTGAATGTGTTGGAATGTCCCAGTCAAAGCCCACACCTCAATCTAATAGAAAATAATATACTGATTAAAAATAATTTCACATTATTCACTTTTTTAACAATAAACTGCTATTTATTCAAACATAACTGTATAACTTCTAAAGCTGGTTATGATTGCTGTAGTAGAGACCTGGCTTTTCCCTTTGTAAAAAAACAACACATGTTATTAACTTTCATTACATTTAAAGTTTTTGCCTACAAAAGTTAGCCTACTACAAGATACCGCTGAACATGTCGATCATGACTTGAATCGGTCAAACTCTGTAAAGAGCACAGAGATTTGTGCCTTCCGGTTAAGGTTGACTGTCCCCATTCGAGATGCTGTGGCTTGTTCTTGTTGAAGAATTTCTACTCTAGTGTTTTCCTTAACTGTGCATATCTTATCAGCACTTGGTTAAGAAGCCTTCTGTAGTGCACACAAAAACACACATATATATATATATACACCTGCGCACATGCAACACTGTGGCTATTTTCATTGATGTTTCCTACATAAAACCTAGCCACACACTCTAAACTAGCACATCACTCTACATACAATATAATACAACTAGAATAGGTACAATTTCTGGGGAAATTGTGTGAAGTGTTCTTGCCCCCACTAGTATTTTTTTGTGGCAGGAATGACTGTGTGGTGGGGTTGGAAATGTATTACAATGTTGTTACACACTATTACAACACTATTACAACACTTACCACACTATTACACACTATTACAACATGTACAACACTATTACAACACTATTACAACACTATTACAACACTTACCACACTATTACACACTATTACAACATGTACAACACTATTACAACACTATTACAACACATAACACTATTACAACACTATTACAACACTATTACAAGATGTACAACACTATTACAACACTATTACAACATGTACAACACTATTACAACACCATTACATCACTTACCACACTATTACACACTATTACAACACTATTACAACACTATAACAACACTATTACAACATGTACAACACTATTACAACACTATTACAACATGTACAACACTATTACAACACTATTACAACATGTACAACACTATCACAACACTATTACAGCATGTACAACACTATTACAACACTTACCACATTATTACAGCATGTACAACACTATTACAACACTATTACACTATTACAACACTAACACAACATGATGCTAGCATGAAAAACATGTTGCTAGCATGTTTTTAGTAAGATATTAGTATGATTACCATGATGCTAGCATGTTTTTAATAAGATATTAGCATGATTAGCATGATGCTAGCATGTTAAACATGTTGCTACCTTGATGCTAGCATGATAAACATGTTGTTTACATGATGCTATCATGTTTTTAATAAGATATTAGCATGATTAGCATGATGCTACCATAATGCTAGCATGTTTTAGTAATATATTAGTATAATGCTAGCATGGTTTTAGTAAGATATTAGCATGATTAACAGGATGCTAACACTATACTAGCATGATGCTAGCATGATATACTCTGTTGTGGTGTTGGGTCTCATATGCTGTTGGGTGTGCTATGGTTTTGGCTGTAGTATGTTGTTGGTTTTTATTGGGTGTGATGTTTGGTGGGCTGTGGTGTTAGGTAAAAGGCTTGGTGTTGGTAATGTTATGTTGTAATGTTAGGTGGTATGTTTCATTTAGTGCTGTGTGGTATAGGCTGTGTGGCTGTGGAGTTGTACACTTGAACATTTATATTGTTAAGTAATACCAGTAATACTAGGTTGACTATCTATTAAAGTGCTGTGTCATGCTAATTAATCAGTGGCCATGTTTATTACTCCCAGGGCAGAAACCTTTGATCTTTTAACAAGCACCTGTGATGGGTCACACAATATAGCTGTTAAGAAATTGCCACAATTTTATTGTAATTGTGAAGGTATAGCTGTCTTCACACGGCTCTAGTTTTAAAACTATACATCCCACAGCTTAGAAACTTATATCGTTGGAATCCTAAGAACCAGGCCGATATTTTGATATATAATATGTCTATGAAACCCTAAAACCGTAGACACAGTGACAAGTTAGAAAGAGGGTTTATTTTTAAAGCTGTTAAAGTGCAGATTCAATGAATGTCTATGGAGAATGTGAGTTCCAAACAAATGATCATAGTGTAAAAACTATTATGTGTATGGTTTAGATTTTGGTATCGTTAGTGGCAGCAGGAGTAGATGAATGTTTTGATATAACAGTTGTGTGTGTGGAGTGAAAGATTTAGGAGTGGCGGCAGTTTAGAAATTGTTTGAAGATTAGGCAGGTAAGAGCTGCCTCCACTCTAGCTCCACTCTAGGTTGTCCATTCATTCCTATGGGACAATTTTTTCACTACAAAAACGGTAATTGACGAACAACCGTGTTATGAAACCTTCCACAAAACGGTACGAATGTGAAGGGGAACGAGCCGCACGTGTCGGTACCTGACAGTGTATGTAGTTTCAAAATTCTGGGAGTAGTGTCACTTTGAAGAATTTCTCCATTCATTCCTATGGGACTTTTTTAAACGCTAATATTTTGAAAACCATTTTACGAAACCTTTCACGACATGACAGGAATGTGAAGGGGAACAAGCCTCACGTTTTGGTACCTTACTTGTATTTTTGGCATAAAAACTCTGGGAGTAGTAGCGGCCAGAAAATTCAGCCCATTCATTCCTATGGGATTTTTTCGCCACGAAAACGGTAATATTTTTTACGAATGGTTTTACGAAACCTTCCACAAAACAATAGCAACTCGATCGGGATCGAGCCGCACGTTTTGGTACATTACTCTATATAGGGGGGCAAATATTTGCTATAAGAGGAAGTTTAATAATAATATATATGTCGGATAATAGTATGTGTTCCTTGCCAAAAGCAAGAACACTTAATAAAAATGGTTAACTGCAGAGACAGCGCATTAAAAAAATAATTCTAGTTAATATAAGACTACAAAATGATCAGCATTACCTGTATTTGTGTTCTTCATTTGGATCCAGCACATAGTAGTAATGCACCACCGGTACATCTCATTCAGCCTAGAGCACACCTAATTTGTTTATCAAGCTCTTGGAAGGAACATGGAGCAGACTCTGAAACTCTGAGAAAATCTTCTGTTTTGGTGACTTCTCAATATCATAATAGACATCGAAGCAGAAATGTTCAACTTCTGGGCTGATGGACTCATTAGGGCCTTGGCAGCATTGGAAACAATGTGCACAGTGTCTCCAGATACGTCAAGGAGGTATGGGTTCTCCTTGGGTTTCAAGGCCAGTCTTCTTTCCTCTCATGAATGCACAGTTGTCAAAGAGGATGATGGTCACTTGTCTCCACTCAAGACCGTTAGTCTGCAGGACATCTTTAAGTTCCATCATAAGTGCTGGGGAATTGGCAATGTTGACTTTTCTGCTTGTCAGATGTTGTGTTATTACACTGTAGCATTCATTATCAAAAAAGCGAACCAGCACATTAAGTAGTTTATCCATATTCAAGGTTGTTGTTTCATATTCAAGTAAAAAACATATGGTAGAGGTTGCATGGGGAGGAATGACATCTGTCACACGCATCCATCACTTTGGGATACATTCTGGACAGTCTGGACTTAAGTAATGAACTATGTTGGTCACCTTGAACCAGGGGCGGATCTACAGGGGGGCAAGGGGGGGCAGGTGCCCCCTCACTCTAGAGCCTTGTCCCCCCCAGCTGCCCCCCTACCTTTGGTGATCCAAAAACTGTACTTGTTAAAACAAATCGCCACTATGTCCACAAGCTTCTCAAAACATTGAAATAAACAATACATTTACCAAAAGTTAACAATTTAATTTTAATTTTATTCTTAGCCCCCTGCCACTCAAATACTTAGCTACGTAACGTCCTTGATTCAAACATGTGAGCGACGTTTGCTCAGTCTGTCTCACACTAGTGATTGCCGTTTCGATTCTTTTCAGCAGTGGTGTAAAGTAACTAAATATTAATACTTTGTTACTGTACTTAAGTATTTTTTTCGTGTATTTGTACTTTACTTGAGTATGTATCTGTCTGCCAAATTTGTACTTTTACTTCACTACATTTTATTACAACAATTGATACTTTTACTTCTTTACATTTTTCAAAACACCGTCGTTTCTTGCTACAAAATTAAGAAAATTACTCGTATTAGAGGAAATGCGCAAACAAATGATTTACTAATATCTCCTTTAAATCGTTATCTAATCGCTTTAGCCATGCATTTAATATTGAGCAAATCAATGTGAAACCCCACCCAACAGTAGTGTCGTCCCAAGTATACGGAATATACATTTTTTATAAAGTTGTTTTCTGTCGTCACGATTGTTTACACCTTTTCCCCTAATTTACTTATATGTTATTAGTTTTCCATATACTGATGAGTATCGAAGCAGTTCGGTGGAGGTATACACAATATCAATTAGTTACAACATTGTAGCCTATTCTCATTTTAAGCGCAGATGTGTGAACAGCGGGAACGATATATGAATATTCCAAAGACTGAAAATGGGCAGCGCGCATTGGAGCTGGTTCGTGTGAGCTGTGGTTTCAATGCATGAAAGAATGAACCAGCCTGTGCCAATCAGAGTGACAAGATTTCTGCCTTACTGAACCTAGTACGTATTCCATCCCTTTAGCAGGGAGTTGATATGTCAGCGACCGGAATCACCCATGAAGGTAATATCTACTTGCTAACTTGCCAAGCAGCCTGTAGTTAATTTTGGGTTGACCAAAGTGAAACACTGCATTTGTTAGCTTACCAGTCAGCTAAATCACAGACCTAATGATGTTGTTTATTGACGATACATTGTTTGCCTTCACATCATAATGTATTAGCATTAAATGTAATATTAGGTTTGTGTTTCATGATTAGGATGTTAGATTATGAAGGGCGATGTTACAAACCATTGTTTCTAGCTAGCATTTTTGATAACTGTATTTCTATATATTTGGTATAATGCCCATTGCTGACAACAATTATATCAGGCAACGTATTCAGGGAAATTGGGAATGTTATGACATCAGATATAGTATACTACTATAGTATTGTAAGGCATAATTGTATTTCCCTATTTTATTGATTTGCTTATTGCTGATAAATAATTTAATTTGGTCCAAAATTGTTTTGTGAAATACTTTACATTAGATTGTGGCACCTTTCTCTCCTTTGATTGACACATATGACATATGTGTCATACAGTACATTATGTTAATAAATCTAAATTATATGAAACCATAGAAATGGAATGGATAGAAAGGACATATCAATTCAAATTAATGTAGCAGAATGGTCAGAGCAG
>JACXGM010039874.1:0-10570 GCA_016801145.1 Umbra pygmaea
TCCAATGTAGCTTTAAATTATTTTAAAACCTTTGTATTTCTTCAGTGGACTGTTTAATAATGTATATTCTGTATATTGTATATTTATTTTTGTATTCTAATTATTGAATTATTTTTATTTTATGCTAAATATTAGTGTATGCTGAATATTACCATTTTATTACTTGCTGTAAAACATAATGCTGTATGCTGTTTTTCCACAAGTGTATGAACATTTTAATTGGCAGTGGAATTGACTGAAATATAAGGGGCAACAGCTGAAATGTTGCCTAGGGCACCAAATTGGTTAGGGCCGGAACTGGCCTCATGAACTGAACTCCCTGGTCATCCATCCTCCTTACCTCACTCGTCACTGGAAGAATTTTCAGTACACCAACACCATCCATAAATAATGACCTTGATGTGATTCTTCCCTTTTAAACATTGTAAGTAGTTTTCTCATTTGTCTATATGACAGCATGACTGTTTAATCTAACAGCTTTAGTGTTTCTAGAGTAAAGCCTGTCCTCCTCTGAAGGAGAGTGGAGTTGTTTTCTAACACCACCTATCTATGATGTGTGCACTGCTTACATACTATTACACCCAATACAAACAACCCATAAGTCCTTGGCTGTATGCCTTAGACCACTAAACCGCGAGTCTCCCAACCTCCTCAACCTTTTAAAATCACCAGCCTCCACTGGTGTCAATGGATACTCTCCCACATCTACTGTTCCTAAGATATTCATCATTATGTCAGGTTAAAGCGTCTTTGGGGCGATTTAATGGGAAAATGCGGCGGCCGCTGTTCACTTTACAATCAGCCCAAAACTCGACACCCGCGAAAAATATTTTTTCATCCGCGACATTGTTTTCAAAGTAGCCCAATTTCCCGCTAAATCCGCGGACATGGCAACACTGCCAAAAACCAAGGTAGGCGGCGTTTAACCTATACAACTTTTCCCATGAGGATAAAACTACACTTTTGGGTCTTTAACTTGTCCTTTTGAAAACGCCCTGAGTGGCGCTGGATGCTAAACTGTCTAGGTGCCTGTGGAGTTTGCGGTATGCAGGGTATGGTAAACAGGCTGAATTCCGCGAGATAAACCAGATTTAGGAAGCTGGCGAGTGAAAGTTTATTATTAGTAGTAATTCATATTTAGTGAAACTTGTTTTTTTTTGCTTAAGAAAAAACACCGTTTTTGATATTCATTAGCATTCAGAAATTGGACTGAATAACTGACCTTCTCTCTGGTATTTCGGTTGAGCAAGCCTTTCTAGATTTCAGGATATACCTGGCAATTCTTACACACATCAGGATTTACTAGAAGAAGACAGCGGTTTGTCATCATCACACCGAAATTGTAAGGAATCACCCGCGACATGACCTCAAGTCAGTGTGATCCTAATTTAATGCAACTTTTTTAATTAATCCTGTTTTAATTCAACTTCATAGAATAAGGCACCGAAGACATCCCGGTTGACCAAATTTAACTATAGGTAAGTTGTTTTATTGAACATTGTATTTAGAAATGAAAATATAAGATTCAGGAAATGTGGTATTTCGTAAGTTACTAGAGATAGACATTAAAAGTGAAGCTATGCGTGGTAGTGAACTCATTTTATTCATTTATACGTTCTTTACAGTGCATGAAAAGCTTGGTGAAACAAACAATATGATACAATTGTAATGTTTGAAACAGTGAGACAAGAATCTATGCTGGAAAGAGGATCATAAAAATAACAAATCATTTTTAAAAAGGTCAGGTTCGGACTGTGACTGAAAAACGGCCCGGGAGTTTGAAACGCAGACTGGCCCACGACCGGTGTAAAGTTCCCAAATACAAATGAACACACATGCACTGATACTAAACTATGATGCAGTGCCATCATTGACTGTTAAGAAAATAAGATCTAATAATACAGTAAGTGCTTTATAATTCAAGCAGTAAGAAAGGAACTACTTTTTCTTTCATGTGACCAGTGTAGGCTACAAACACTGTAAAAACGGTATTTCGTGATATTAAAAAAAACAAAAACAAATGTGCTGCTCTGAAAAACATTAAGAGACCTCTGCATCTTTCTAAAATCATTTTGATTGAAAACTTTTGTAATGTCATCAAGAAAATATGGAAAAAGATGCATGCAAGCAAATTATTATTATTATTATACAATTATTATTACAACGTATATTGATTTCTGAACACTTCCCAAGTTAACACATATTGTGCTGTTTAAAAATTTAAACTTATTTTCTTTGCATTATTATAGCCCACCTGTATATATTTTTTATTTTTTACCAGTTGTCATTTTTCTCAAATAAATGCTCTGAATTATAATATTTTAATTTAGAATTTAGAAGAAATGTTGTCAGTACAGGGCTCTACGCTAACTTTTTTTCCCAAGGAGTGCATGTACTCCTACATAAAAAACTGTCGGAGCAAACAAATAAATTTAGGAGCGCATTGAATAATGTTCAAGTAACACAGAATTTATACTTTCTCTTTTTTTCCAGTGTTTTTCCCACATTTCTCTCACTTTGACTGCACTGCATTGTCACAGAAACCTACTGCATTTGGCTCATGACTAGTTTTTTTAACAATTAGAAGCGGGGGAAAATGCATTATGGTAGGTTGTAATTTTTACTTACACACTGTGCTCGTAAATCATTTTTCCTTGTCTCACGTCCTATAATCAAAGATCAAAATCATTTGAACTAACAAATTTTCATATAATAGCCATGGTAACTTTGAATGGTACAGTTACATTGCTGCACCTGTCATAGTCTCTGACCTGGTCCCTACTACTACCATCACAGCAGTCTCTGTCTTCTCATTCCTTGTCACCTGTGGCTGCTTTCATATGCAGAACAAAAAAATAGAAACATATTACATTTATCATTTAAAGCTATGTTGTGCATAGATATATATATATATATATAGATTAGTGATCCTATTTATTGGGTATTATTTCTTCACTTCAAATATATATATATATTTACAAGCTACCGATTGTTTTCTGTCCCACATTATAAACCTAATCTAAATTGACTAACAGTCATACCAAATGTATATACTATTTTTGAATTGAAAACAAAATGTGGTTTTGATATTTGAATTATTTTAAATGTTGAAAAGGCTGCTGCTCGCACCTGGCGTCTCTGGTAGCTGCTGCCGCATCTCCAAGCTGTTGACCATCTCCCTCAAATAGGTGGTGGTTTAACGAAACCACATTTGTCAGCATTAGCTTGGAGTGCTAATTTTTTGTTTTATCTTATTTTTTACGCACCACACTTTTGTCCTTGTCTCATAATCTCTGTTTCTTTGGAGAAGAAACAATAATAAATGTAGCAGGTGCTCAATGCCCCTCGGTTCCACAGGACTAGTCTGTAAAAACACTGCACTGTTTCAGTCTACTCATACTCCAATGAATTCACAGAACCCGGAATACGAGGATGTGTCGACCAATCGTAGTCTGTTGAATTGAAAATACTCTTCTGATGGAAGCACGTGACAAGCACTCCCACAAGCGAGACACTTCGGGTGGATCTAGCAGGGCTATGTGAATTTCCAGGAAATATAGCTGTTACCAAATTGTACTTGGAGAGTGGGGAGAAGTTGCTCTCAGAAGATGGTTTGGTACCATTCTCTATTCATGGCTGTGTTCTTAGGCAAAATTGGCTGAGAAGGAACCCCACACATGAATGGTTTCAGGATGCTTTACTGTTGGCATAACACAGCACTGATGGTAGTGCTCACCTTGTCTTCTCCGGACAAGGTGTTTTCCGGATGGCCCAAACTATCGGAAAGGGGATTCATCAGTCCTCAGCATTCCAATCCCTGTAACTTTTGCAGAATATCACTCTGTCCCTGATATTTTCCCTGGAGTGGCTTCTTTGGTGTCCTTCTTGACACCAGGCCATCCTCAAAAACTCTTTGCCTCACTGTGCATGCAGATGCACTCACACCTGCTTGCTGTGATTAATGATCAAGCTCTGCACTGGTGGTGCCCCGATCTTACAGCGAAATCAACTTTAGGACGGTCCTGGTGCTTGCTGGACTTTCTTGGGTGCCCTGATGCCTTCACAACAATTAAACCTCTCTTTTTGAAGTTCTTGATAATTCGATAAATGGTCGATTTAGGTGCAATCTTACTAGCAGCAATATCCTTGTCTGTGAAACACTTTTTGTGCAAAGCAATGATGACTGCATGTGTTTCCTTGCAGGTAACCATGGTTGACAGAGGAAGAACATTGATTTCAAGCACCACCTTCCTTTTAAAGCTTCAAGTCTGTTATTCTAACTCAATCAGCATGACAGAGTGATCTCTAGCCTTGTCCTCATCAACACTCTGTGTTAACGAGAAAGTCACTGACATGATGGCAGCGGGTCTATTTGTGACAAGGCTGAAATGCAGTGGAAATGTTTTTTGGGATTAAGTTAATTTACATGGCAAAGAGGGACTTTGCAATTAATTGCAATTAATCTGATCACTCTTCATGATATTCTGGAGTACATGCAAATTGCATCAACACTGAAGCAGCAAACATGGTAGAGACCAATACTTGTGCCATTCTCAACTTTTAACCACAACTGTAGATCTATGGAACACAACAATATCCCACTAGAGGCCGCCAACAACCCGAACAGGTTAATTCCAACACACCAAATCAGACAGGGGAACCCTTCGGATCTATGAAAAAGACAAAACACAATATGACTAAATAAACAGAACACAGGGGAATACACAGGGAACTGTCAAACTAACAACAAGGAACTGAGACACAAGGGACACGGTGACAAACACACACGCGCATTGTTATAAACGGGTGAAACAGCATTATGTTGTATTTTAAATCCAGTCCGAACCCTTTTCCTTTCCTGATTGTAATTTTTGGCTCCTTGCAGGAACAGCTGAAGCGTTGTTGCATTCTAGGTCCTTTTTTCGTTCTGAGACTTTACAGGGTAAAAACTTTTATAGGATATTTGTGTTGAATGATCTAAATTAATTTTTTAATTTAACCTTTATTTAACCAGGTAAGTTGACTAAGAACAGTTTCTTATTTACAGCAACTACCTGGGAGCAATTAGGGTAAAGTGTCTTGCCCAAGGACACAACGACCTTTTTGGCTCAGTCGGGAATCGAACTGGCAACCTTCTGACTACAAGTCTGACTCCCTACTCACTGAGCCATCTGCGCCCCCAAATCTGCGCCCCCAAATCCTGATAAGGCAGGCCTTTCAGTTCAGAAGACATGAGGCATGCATAGTCTAGTGTTCAGTAGTTTCTCGTCTGGCTAGCGTGACTTATGACTCGTGACTTATTAGGTTTTAACATAATATGGGTGCACCTTTTTATCTGGATCCCTTGACACCAAGTTCTTTCTCTCCTCTGTCAGGAGAATGTGTCTATGCCAAGATCTGTAATCAGGGCAAGTCTAAGATCACACCTTTCCCATACATTAGCAGAAGACGGTGCTTGGTAGTGTACTTCCAACTACTACCTACTTCCCAAGAATCAGCTTCAAGCTTCAGTTCCCAGTCTCAGCTCTCAGACCTCCCAGATTAAAGGTAAAAAGAAGTTAATTTTAATCCCCAATGGATTAAGAACCCATGAGTGATTATATGTGATTTCTGTCTTTAAAAGAAAGAGTAGAAATGACTGGGAAATTTACAGTGGCCTTTTTAAAGAACAAAGTCCAGATTAGATATAAAATCATTGTTATAATATGATCATGGGAACATAATTTTTTTTCCAGCACTCTAGTAGGACAATAGACATTCTCACTATACTGTTACCCCTACTGTATGTGTAATACTGATCTTTCCATGGAAAAATTATACCACCCAAAAATTCTGTCATACAATTTCCCAATCATTGCCATGGGTTCATTCATACTAATCTGTGGCATATGAAAAGATGACATTGAAAAATACTTTTTTGTCTAACTCGCTGCCTCGCAGCACAACTGCTTCACAGTGGCCAGGGTTTGAATACTGGTTGCGACATTCCAACTATAATAGGAATGCCGCAAATTTGTACAGGGCTGCCCGGGGTAGATGGGTAAGTAGTCGGACACGATTCCTTTGTCAAATCATTCTTCTTCAACTGCTCATGTGCAGGTTAGGCGCCTGTGCATTCAATCAGTGTTGTATAGTTGGCGAATGTGAAATTCCTCCCACATATGAACCGACTCACTGCTTACTTATTGTAACGAGTAGTGTGACAACAATAAAATGGCTTAACGGCACGTGCTTTGAGGAAGCATGTGATGTATCTTCGACCATCCCACACTTGAAAACGGTTGCTGATGAGTCAAGCCTCAAGAGGAATTGGACATGACAAATTTTGTTGGGAGAAAATATTTACTTTTAGTGATACTTGAAATATTTTACAAAATTGGACAAGTCCTAATGTGATGGGGAAGTTTATTTCATTTTTTATTAGTTTTTTTATTTAACCTTTATTTAACCAGGTAAGCACGTTGAGAACTGTTTCTCAAGTGAAATGGCAACCTGGCCAAGATAAAGCGCAGAGGTGTAGAATCAAAGTTACACATGAATTACACAATGAAGTACAGAATAAAAATAATAAAAACAGGAATACAGTGTGCAAATCTTCACAAAAAGATTGAAGATTTTGTACACTTAGTGCAACAAATGTCAGCATATGGAGGTAGATAATTGGTAAGTAAAGTGGCGTTGCAGTATACTAAACAGTCGGTGGAAAATAGGGTATGAGATAGAGAGGTAGATTAAACAGTATACAAAGTGGCATAATGACCAAGGCTGTGGAAAGGGAGTGTGCAAAACATACAGAGACATTTGGAGTGGGCTAAGCAGGAGTCTCCCTCTCCCTTAGGGATGTGAAACCACACACTGCAGACCAGAACTGTCTATATGTATTGCTCAGGTTGGGATGTAAATGGACTGCTCATGTTGAGATGTTGAGCATTGCTTTAAGGCAAGGAAAACAAATGACTTGATTATGATCTGCGCAGTATGATATTGCTATCATGTTTGCTAAGAGGAACAGGTTAGAAAGGGGATCCCAGGTTCACACCATGATGAGGAGTGTATAAATGTATACATTTACAGGCAAAATAGGTTACTGAAATATCAGTCGAGCCATTCAATTGTGTATCCGTGAATTCAACACAAAGTGTGTGCATGTGTGTGTTTTTTTTTGTGCGTGTAGGTGGCTCATTTGTCGTGTCCTAGTCATCATGTGGTTTAAGGTACTCTATTCAATTCCATTTATTTACCTGAGAAAATACACAGTACTACATCAAACACAAACCATAGATAATGAAAAAATAAAACAATAATTTAAGGGCTAACAATGCTAAATACCTTGATGTCTATATATGTGTAGTGCCTTCTGTAGGACCTGAAAAACACACTACTACACCCCCTTTACAGAATGGTGGTACGACCGATAGTGGCCGAGTTGAAAAGCCCTTTGAACCTGAGTCGGTCAGCATCTCGGTGGAGGAGACCATCTGTAATGGGGGAACACAGGAGCCAACTGCGCTGCCACATCTAAGGAAGGTGGAGAACCACATTACAGAGGACCAGCGTTTCTCACACCTCCCCAAGCGTTCAGCAGTGGACCTGGAATTCAACGAGCTGTCATACACCATCCAGGAAGGGCCGTGCTGGAAAAAGAGAGGTACAGAAGACATACATATTCTTCATCTTTTCTGCTCAGGTTTTAACCCAGCTACCTTTGGTTACTGGCCCAAGAATGATACCTCTAGGGTGCAGGATTTAGTTTTCTGCCTTAAACGGTCCTGATAGCTCCTGGCTCTATATGAATGCTTCCTAAAACAACCGATTTACAGCAGACCAGACCTCCGTGCTACAGCAGAGGAAGAAAAAGTTGGACACAAACTTGACATTGAAAAGTTTAGAAACTTATTTGCTCTTCCTAATAAGATTGAAGCTGAGAAAAAGTTTGTTTATCGCTCCAACTCCTTTATACTTTGTACTTGTTGCTGGAAGGTTGCTGGTTCGATTCCCACCTGTACCAAAATGTGTTGTGTCCTTGTGAAAGGCACTTTACCCTAAACTGTAAATCCCTCTGTGTAAGAGCATCTGCTAAATGATGAAAATTTAAAAAATTGTATTTTTGGAAGGTTTCCCTGGCCAGCCATTATATTGGACCACTGTAGAGCATGCTTCTCGTTTCCCCCGATTCATCTCATACTCAGATCCTGTATTTTGCAAACATATTTCTCTATCCATCTGTCCAGCTTCCTGCTCCTCACATTTACAGGTTATGCTGTACAGCAGTAAAATAGGCATAATGTATAATGTATAAATTGTATATTTTTAGTTACCCTAGTCTAGTTCATTGGTGTGAAACACGGTTTCACAGAGGGCCTAGTGTATGCTTGTTTGTGTTGCTTTGACCTTGTTCCTGATTGATTCATTAGGTCATTAATTTGTTACGATCTCCTGTCACCTGACACGAATTGAAGGGAACGACCAAAAACCAGCATACAGTACATGTACACTAGGCACTCCGTGGAACCGGGTTGACACCTGTGCACTAGCTGAAAGCTGTGAATGTTATAGGGTACTATTTGGAATGCAGGCCCAGCTCTTGGTTTACAGAGTGGAGATCGATGTCAGAAAACCTTACATAAAGTCATATTTACATTATGAGTAGCATGAGGACTTCCTGAGGTAGACGGAGGTTTAGAGGATGTTAAACCTGAAGTGATGGCGCCTCTGGAGAATGTCACTGCAGTACATGCTTCAAGGACTGTGACTCTGGATGGAGAATTAGACAGATCTAGATTGTATTTGAACAGGCTGGTATCGGTCTTTGTGTTGACGTTTATGACATCTTTTGAAACTGTCATCTAACTGAAGAGTAGTTACCCTACTCGCACAAGATCTTAAAAGTAGTTTGTTCTGGTTTTAAATTGATTTGCTCAGCGCGAGCAACCCAACCCTCTCCTCGGGACCCCCCAGACAGGCCATGTTATGTTTTAACCCTGAAATGGTAAAAAAATATGGTGCGGTTGTTTGCTAATAAGCCCTGTGTAAACAAATATACATGAATATGTAGCCTACAAGGACAGGTGTCCTGACACTCTGTGGGCACTAAAGATCCCATGGCACCATTCATAAGAGTAGTGGTCTTAACCCAGGTGTCCTGGACAAATTTCCAATCTGGCCCTCACACCATCATGGCAACCTAATCATCCCTATCTTTCAATTAGCTCATTTAACTCTTCTCCCCCTTTACTACTTCGCAGGTTGTTGCTGCAAATGACAATATGTTCTCAGTCAACTTGCCTGGTAAAATAAAGGTAAATGTAATATATTGCTTCGTTAGGACATAGCATTTTGAGAGCTCAATGTGTCATTAATGGTCATACTGGCAGGTCCAAGAGCCCAGACCCGACACGAAAAGTACCTTTTTACTGCATAATAACAAGAGTGAATATTTGTCAGTGTTTTGAAATGTAACTGCATTACAATGTCTAATTGTCTAATAATCAAGTGCTCTTTAAAGGTATTAGTCTCCAAAGCAAATCTACCCATTTAGAGCTTTACAGATCTACAGCCTATTTCTCTGGCAGTGATGGTCAAATCATGCTTTTCTTTTTTAGCATGCCCTTGTACAATACTGTAATTATGCTGTCATTAACTTCGCAGAGATCCAGGTGGAACTAGCTAATAATTTGAAAAGCAAAACCTTCCCACTCTAGTTCAAATGTTTGAATTTATTAACTAATGTCCTGACATGAAGTTGTTATTATGATACACTATATAACACCCACATTTAAAAGTTCACACTTCACATACTTTCCCCACACTACCAAATTAATAATGAAGAAAATGAGTCAAGCTGATGGTAAAAGAAAAACATAAGAACACCGTAATGATACACTCTACAACAACCCTCAACCTTGGGACTGATTTCCAATGTAATGGCTCTCCTGTGTTTCCTATTACCTGGGTTGCATTATTTGTGGATTGTTCTTTTTAATTAAGAAAAATGTCACCTATGTGTTCATGGGTGAAGCAGCCATAAAGAAGCTCTCAGTAATTGGACAGCAATCACCAAGAGCTGGAGGGGCTAACGGGTCTAAAATTAGCAGAACTGTGCACTCCGGTACAGGTCACAGCTACAAAATGTGCTCTTCTGAATATTAAAAGTCACTGAGGGACCTTTGCTGTATTCAAGAAGAAGCAAACATTCCATTCTAGGCTATATAGCTACCCTACATATGGTCTGGTAATATGCCTTTGTGAATTTGAATGGAGTTATCAACATTGAAGATCCGAACGCTGTGAAACTACCAGTACCAACGAATTTACGGAATATTTAACAGTAAATGTATTTAGGATTGGCAGTCCGATCACATGTTACATTAAGAATCTTTAGAAAATCTACTGGTATGAGTACAGTCTTCAGATGGGATAAGGATTTGTTTACTTTATTGTGAATAGCACAAGTTCACAACCAGGGAAAGGTTGATTGTGTTTGATTTGGATGATACACATGAGATGCTAACCATTACCTGTGGATAGTGATAAAGATCACATATTGAGGTTGCTACGTAGAGTGCCTATA
>JACXGM010039875.1:0-10463 GCA_016801145.1 Umbra pygmaea
TCATTAACAGTGTAATAACATCAACAGTAGGGCACCGTCAACAGTGTAATAACATCAACAGTAGGGCTTCATTAACAGTGTAATAACATCAAAAGTATGGTAAATTGTTCAGTATGGTACCATGAACAATATGGTAACATTAGCAGTATGGTAACAATATTAGTTCTCCTAATATCTACTGAGCTTTTTTTATTATTAGCATGTTAATAGCCTGTTTTCAGAATTACATGTGTTTGAACTTTTACTTTTAAAATTGAAATGTCATCAACACACATAGTAAAGTACACAAACATAAAGTTTTTTGTTATTCTGTTTAGTCACTCAAATTGCCCCTTGCAAATTCAGTCACTAAACTGTATGTAATACTTGCTATTATTATTTGGAGTTTTCTGTCATAATATTTGTTCCTCTTCTCTCAGTTTGCAAGTACACCGTCCATGAGCGCTGTGTGGCCCGTGCACCTCCTTCGTGCATCAAAACCTACGTCAAGACCAAGAAAAACACAGAGGTTCGTCCAATTGGAGTGTTTACCAATCGGCACGCTCGGATCAGCAATGCTCCATGGAGATTATACCAAAGGCTCCTTCATAACTAATGGAATTAGACAACTCATTCTGCTACTAAGCATTACTAATTACAAGATTACCCTGTTTAAATACATGCCTGATACACAAACTGTATGTTTTAGTGCGATTGGAATTTTTCTTAATTATTTTATCTTTTTCTTTTCGTTCCTTCGTTTTCTCGTTTGTTTTCAGTCTTGCTTTTATCCTTTATTTTTCTCTGTCTCTCGCTCCACAGGTGATGCACCATTTCTGGGTAGAGGGGAACTGCCCGACCAGGTGTGACAAGTGTCACAAAACCATTAAGTGTTACCAGGGCCTAACTGGGCTTCACTGTGTGTGGTGCCAAATCACGGTAGGCCCGAGAGCACAATCAGCCACCTCCTCATTATTTTTCACTGTTTCTTGTGGTTTATGATTTATTTTTTGCACATTTAATCTGACTTGTCTCACTTTCCCAATTTACACCAAGTAACAGTTATTTCCAGAGTTCTACTAATAGAAAAATAAAAACCAGCGTAAAATGTGTTATGATGGCAGTTTTTCTAATATTTCCAGTATTAAATGTTGTTTTTGTTTATTACTAAATAGCACTGTACAATTTATTAGCTTATTTCTTGCCCTTATATGGTTAAAAGCAACAGATTTTAACCAAAAATTAAATTGAATATACCATTTAATAATATGTTGCGATTATATACATAATGTTATTGTCTGTTTCTATGTATAGCTTCATAATAAATGTGCATCTCATGTGAAACCTGAGTGTGACTGTGGGTCATTGAAGGACCACGTTCTGCCACCCAACACAATCTGTCCCATTGTACTGGTAAGTCTGTCAGAACGAACCACGTTCTGCTTATACTCAAATGTACACTAAACTAAAACATTGCACCGTTTTGAAAGATTTTGTCATGTTAATGGATTCGCTTGACCCTCAGGAGAGACAGTCTACTTTGAGAAAAGATTCCAGATCCGGTCAATCTGGAGGTAGAGGGAAGATGCAGAGAGCCAACTCAGTCACAGTGGACGGCCAAGGACTACAGGTGAACATCCAAACTGTTTCCTTAGTCCTCAGATCCAGTCCAACATTCCCGTAAAATAACAAGTGTACTCCAACTTCAATTATAAATTGAATTGCCGCAGAATATTATGACGTGACAATGGTGGGATTAGTTTGAGATTAGATGAAATTTAACTAAACAAAAACCATCTCCTTTCAAATCCTCCTTAATATCTCGCAGACAGACAACCGGTGGCATGGGCAACCTGCAGCCGTGGCGACCGCTTGTCTGCGCTCTACTGAGCGTGACTCCCAGAAATGTGATGAATCATCTCTCCCCCACATCCATCTCTGCCCTCTCGGGCTAACCAGCCTAATAATCAGGATTATTATTTATAATTAGAGGAAGTAATGGATCACTCCTGACTGGACAGGGAGCTCATTAATCCACCGCTCAGCCTGCTGGGATAGCAGACAGGGAGAGTTAAGCGCTTCATCTGTGTCAGGGTGCTGCGCGAACGCACCATCTCAGCCTGTCTGCTCGCCACAGAGTGGCAGGAAGGCCAACTCGTAGGCTGCAACCAGGATTACGTCTTGTTTTGTTTCTCGTCGGCCGCGTTGCCTCCAGAGAAGCGGAGGCCTAGTGTGCGTCTATCCGCTCCGCTGCTGCGGGGAATGATGGGAAAGCTCAGGCACGGTTCCCCTTGTTCAAATTTATTCTCCCATCTAAGAAATATTGGATCGGTCAAAAAGGTTATCGAGTCATTCAATTGACTCCCTTGGATAATGTCACGTGTTGTGTCCGTTGTTTAGATAGTCTGGATTATTTTCTTGTCAATACTAGAAACAAGAGGAGCCAGGGTGACATGGCCACATATTAGTAATATTTTTTTAATATATATTTGCATTTTGTTTATATCATGTATAATGATTTTATGCCATATGCTAATTTAGAATAACTTTTGCTATAAGGATTTTTGTTTTGAAATCACTCTTTCTGTTTTGTTGCATACTGTAGATCACAGCAATAGAGGGCACTCATCCTCTGCTAGTGTTTGTAAATCCTAAGAGTGGAGGGAAACAGGGAGACAGGTAAGAGCTCTATCTCGCAACACTCACTATACCTGAATGAGCAGCATGGCCCCTGGCTGCACACCGCCGTGCTCAAGGCTTAGTTAGTCAAATAGAAGCACCATAACATTTACCTATGGTCCCACCTGATTCCGCACTCTCAGACGCCTATCATTGCCTTTCACAGTCGTCGGTGGCAGTATATAGATTTAGGCCTCCTCCTTTAACCCAGGGCCTAATTGGGTTATTACTGAACATATTCACTCCTTATTATACCAGTCCTCATTTGTTTAAATGATGAGATCAAAATATGACTTGAGCTAGTTGATATAATGAAATTTAAATTAAAAATAATAAGTCTTTCTAATGACTTCTTTCTTAAAGGGACTTAAGGATTAAAACCCCTCCAGCTGTCGACGATGAGACTTACTGGGCTGTCGTGCTGACAGTCATTTTGTCGCTACACAGGATGTTTACAGGGATCCCCCATTGATCGCATTTCAGTGTTTGGATTTGAATTGTTCTTCATAATCCAGATGACAAAAATGCGTTTAAAAAAAAAGTTAAAGTTAATTATGGCAGCTTTAAATGGTAGCTACTGTATATACAGACAATGTTAACATAGGTGTTTGTGGTGCTGTTGGTTATAGTTTGTATCTTCTAATCTCTTCATGATCTTCTGCAGGATCTACAGAAAGTTCCAGTACCTCCTAAACCCTCGGCAGGTGTACAACCTGGCCAAAAATGGGCCCATGCCTGGGTAAGTCACACAGACTTAGCAACCCCAGCCAAAGTGCATTGAACCCTCTGCAGTCATATTTCAAAATTATCATTGTTATTCTAAAGTCACCTGTAGAGTCAGCGTGTGGACGAGCAACTGTTTACTGAGCTCTAACGTATTCCTCTACTACCCCGTCTTAATATCCACCATCTCATGCAGGGGAGGCCTTCTAATTTGAGCCTATGTATCAATCAGGATGCACGCCGGCTTTATTAAGTAGTGACATCTGACACCAAACACTGACAGAGACATCAACAATACTTCAGTCTAGTATTGTTTACAGTCTCGGTGTGGGAATAGCGATATGGTCTGACATTATGCAGGCTGAAAAAATGGATAGCCACCCCCCCCCTGTGATGTGTGATGGCGCATATAAAGAAGGGCGATACGGCTGCTTCAGAACGGTCATGTCTAGTCTTCTGGCCGTGGGTCATCCTTGTCTATCATTAGGAAGATGAGAAGATTACATGTATGTGGTGGTTCCATCATAATGGTCTGAAAGCTAAGAAAGTATCATGCTGGGCTTTGATACGTTTTTAAACAGAGCATCTAAATGCTTAGCAAAGTAGAGAAGTCTGTATGGTGGCCTAAGAGGGGAAAAAAATCATTTGTTCGACCGACCGAGCAACCATACGTAACCATACGTAAACACCATAATATTTATCTAACAAAGTCTTAAGATTTTAAATTGACATGGACCATCTTTTATCTTCACTATTGATTCTCAGTTTTTGGAGCTTTGTTGGCCGGAAAGGCTGTGTTTATTGACAGGTCTGTGAGAGACTGGTTGCACTCGCATGAAGCCCCTCTATATTTAGCTGCAACATTCCCGATGACATTGCCCAGCTGTAACCTTGTAAATATTTGGTGAAGTGTATGTAATTCAGTTTGCATTAATAAGGTGACCGGTCACTGTGGCCACCACCAGGCCAAGGCAGCCCCATGCACTGTTGTCAATTAGCACTGGCGCTAACACAATTAGCCCAAATTAAGTGTTTGTTTCTTGGTATTTAAATATGCCCAAAGTTGCCTTTCATGTTCACAGCCGTCTGTTTTTGGCTTAATACGGTTTGCGGTCCCAGTTGGAAAGTAATTGAGCGAATCATTTATCCGCCATATGAGGCTTGGAGGATCTCTCATCCAGTTAGGGCTTTGTTATTGTGAAGGAACGGAAGAAGTTGGACTGAACATGGGCCATCTTAATCTGATTAGCCTCTGAACAGGCTACTGTAGCTGGCTGAATGAGTAATTGTCAATGTGATATGTGTTACTTAGTGAGATTCTAGGGGCTCTGGCAAGCCGCTTCTTTGCTGCAGACGTGCAGTGGAGAAGTGAGATACGCTAGGGATACTGTGTCATGGAGATCAAACATTCAACTTTCAGGAGGTTATTTATTATTGGACAAAATATATATATTTTTTTTAAGACAGACTATTTAAAGCTGTGTAAAAAATTAGCAAGTAGCCTCGATTAAAGGACAATTACAGAGTAAATTAAATTCTTAATATAGTATTTTCAAACGTACTATAGATTTATGTCATACACAATACTGTGTCTGCCAATTGATCTGATAAAAAAACGAGAGTATATTTTTTCCACTTCTGTATCAGTATGCATTTTTTTACCACAAGGTCCAGAATTCAAATCCAACTTACTGCTCACCCCCTAGTGACTTGCTTCCAGTGACGTCAAATATAGCCTACGGTTGTGGCCTACTAGCTACATGTAGCAATTTACCATAGCCAGTAACATGTACAACAGATCACATTATCGCCCGGGAGCTATGTGCCCTATGTTGCTTAAGTAGGTACAGATTGAACAATAATCTGTCACAGATAAATTGCGAAATTAAGTCGCAATTATCACACGATATACATGAACACAGAAGATACATGCTAGATAGCCAGCTAGCTAGGTAGCGCCCCATCAACATCTGTGACAAATACGGCTCTGACTGACTTCGTCTTGAGATAGCTAGTTAGATATTTAGTGTACCTTGACTGATACAATCAGTCAGTAAATCCTCTGAAGTCGAGCAACAGCTATATAACCTACCTAGCTCCAATTCATACACTGAGCATTAGTCTGTCAATTTAATTTTTTTATTTTACATAGCGTTCATCCAGTTACACCCAGTTGAGTGCCGGCTTTGCCCCAACACAGCATATCACTAACAATTATTTTGGGTAATAATTCTCACCAAGTCGATCGGCTATAACCAATGCTACATTGGCCAGCAGAGTGCCCGCATTCCCCAATGAAAATGCCTTCAGCTAGTTACCCAGTCAGCATATCATTAATGATTCTTTTGGGCAATAATTCTCACCAAGTCAATCGAGAGTTATACAATCTACCTACAGTAGCTCAACATTGTACAGACTGAGCAATATTCTGTGACCCATTCTCTTGAATTTTACGTCATATTCATCAAAGTATATACACAAACAAATTTAAGCTAGGCCGTGCTAATCCACCTTACCTCTGGTAGTAGTGCGAGAAGTATATGTTTTCAGAGCGCAAGTAAGGGACGCACCCCATACTACATATGCCCATGGATGCTTGCTGTTGGTCTATTGCTACAGAAAGTCACCCTAACCTTATCCATAGTATTTTTATATTCATGTACATAAAAAAAATGTTGCCCTGTCCCACTTTTACAACAAACAGTTCCTGTCTGTTGCCATTGCTAGGTAGTTTCCACAAACACCAAGTTAGCAGTAGGTTAGCAGTAGGTTAGTAATAGATTTAGCGGTGTCTAGTTACAAAGCAGCAGCTTCAGTGGCTTGATTCACCCTAGCTCCTGCTGTTGCTGTGTCCTTGCTGTATTCTGGCTCAAACATGTATGGTTGGATATTACCATTCAATAACACTTGATCATAGTTGAAATCGTCTAGCTCTTCGGGTATTTCATCACTTGCACTAGCCATTGTAGAAAACAAAATCACTCTCCAAATTTTGTTATGTACAGTAGCTACGGATTTAATGGAAGAATGCCATCCGTAGTATTCTCAAACTCAGTAAGGAAGTTTTATTCTCCAATCAATTACATTCAGGGGCTGAAAAATAAAGATCAGGAAGTCAACTAAATGCCTGCACTGAATCTGGACAATTGTGGTGGCTCTCTTTGGAAGTACAACACTCATTGAGAAGTTATTTTCAGAGCCTGACAGGTTGCAGACAATACTAGCACAAATATTTTGGGATGTTTATGGGTCTGGAGTGATCCTTTAAGAAAAGTTAAAAAAAACAAGAGAATATTTTTGTAATAGTCCACCTTGTGGTTTTTAACAACTCTGTTCATTAACAGACAAATGCCCTTTTTTCTTTTTGCTGTTAAGTGTGTTGTTGATATAATAAGTATTTTCTGTGTTTTCAGGCTGAATTTCTTCAGAGATGTTCCAGATTTCAGGGTGTTGGCTTGTGGTGGTGATGGGACAGTGGGATGGATTCTGGATTTCATAGGTGAGGGTACAATGTTAAGTAAACTGGTGCATAGTCTGCTTTTTACAACATGGTGCAAACTAGCGGCAAAACAAGTGGGAGAAGTGGAAGTAGGCCTAAGTAGGGTCTTGGTCTTTACAATCTTATAAAATTTTTATTCACATGTACCTTTTGCATTGTGTTTTCTTTATCATTTGATTGTGCTCTATTCAAAAATGGCACTTTTGCCATACAGTGAATTGTTTTGTGCATTTTACAATATTGGATTTGTTTTTCATTACTTTCGTGACATAAACAGTGCTGTTGTTACTTTGCGAGAAATTGTCAAATATACTTTTATGACTTTCATTATACCCCAGCCTGCGTATTCAGAGGTAAAATAGGATGATTATGTTGGTTCAAAATCGACGTATTAGTTGTCATTTGAGAAAGAGCCACCTGGAGTCTATTTTGTCTTGAAGACTTGATGTTGCTTGTGCAGCCTTTCAAAAATTGCCTCAATTTTTTATCAATCAAAAAAATAAAGATAGAGTGACTGCTTCCCCAGAAATAGCCCGTAAGCCTGGACATCCACTTCTGTTGTGGCACAGTTGAGATGTGAGGGATGGTCAAGTCGAATGACCAAGCTGCCCTGACTGTCGAGGACCACATCTCAGAAAGCAGAACAAATCGAAAAATTACGATGCATTAACATGGGTCTGTTTTCAGTGTTGTGTAGTAGTGATGTAGTAGTGAGTCGTGATATTTTGTTGTTGTAGATAAGGCCAACCTGGACCGGAATCCCCCTGTGTGTGTACTTCCTCTTGGAACTGGGAACGACTTGGCAAGATGTCTACGATGGGGTGGAGGTGTGTTTTCCGGCCCAAACCACACACAGAATGTCTAGTCATTCATTATATTCCTCTTAAATTAAAGGATCATTAAATTGTTCCCTATCTGTTTATTACTTAACATGGGGGGGAGTGTGACAGTTGATATTGAATTGACATTTGTCCATACATTGACAGTATTCTATGAGTGAAAATGTTTTCTATGTAAGAATAAATAATTAGCTAATTTTCTTCTAGCAGACTATTTATATGGCTGGTATAATAAGGTGTTAACTGATATGGGGTGGCGTGTTATCCTTATCGTAAGCTCTTCCGTCTGCTGTGTATTAGGTTATGAGGGTGAAAGCATCATGAAGATTTTGAGGGACATCGAGAACAGCTCCGAGGTGATGTTGGACCGCTGGAAGATCGACGTCACCAACACCGATAAGGAGGCGAGGGGAGACCCTGTGCCCTACAGCATCATCAACAACTACTTCTCCATCGGTGTGGTGAGTCACATTCACGTCTACTGTTCAAAACATATGCCAGACCGTGCAGCCATTCTAGGTACAACTATTTGTTTCTTGTGAAATATTTGGGCAGGGGCTTTTTAAGACGGAATTGTGGACTGCAGTATATCAAAACGTATATAAACATTTCTTGAATTGCTGTAAACTGCTGTTAACAAAGAGTATAGAAGTCAAAGGTCATAGGTAAAGGGGCCATGTTTGATACATTTATCAGACACAAAACCACAAGAATGAAAATATAATTACTGTGGACCATCCACGTCCATCTAGTAATTTACAGTATACGGCCATCATTTGAATAATACTGCACAGTGAATTTAAAGCAGAAACTTAATCACATCTTCTTAGTAATCTTACTTGTTTTGATCAAATGCTAGTTAATTCTTTATTGAGATGTGCTTAAGCTTCAACCAAATCTGATTGAAGAATACATGATACTGTGTGCATCTGCGTGGTGTTACGTACCTTTAAACTCATCAACAACAGAGCCAGGCGCATCTCCTTCCATCTTCAACATAATGACAGTGATTACACCTAGCTCATGTGGGTCATTACTGATAAATGTCAGGGGAAATATGGTAATTGACATTTGCAGGTTGGGAGACAGTGGCATCTTGGTGTTGTGACATTCGAACATAATGGCAGAATAAGTGATGTATGCCCTTACAAATGTTAGTCAAATAAAGGCCCCGGCCTTCGCCCTTAATGACGTAGTTAGGTCCATTTAACAGTCGAAGGGGTTGGAAGAACCGAAATATATAAAATAATTTAATGTTATATACTTGTCAGTATGTTTTCAGAATGTATGTACAAATAATGTAAATGCCCTTCAACCGAACAAGGCTAACATAATTTGAAGAAGTCTTACTCTAATTAGCAGCAATGGATGTCATTGTTCCACCATTGTATTCACGGCCTTCTACCAGTGGGATTAGTATCCAACAGACAAGGGCATTGACAAATGAAGTTGTGTTTTGAGGATTAGAAAGATTCGGTGCCCTCTGTGGAATTGAGTGTGATATGATACTTTGTTTCATATTTCACATCAAATTTTGCTTTCCGTTGGAAATAAAACACTGAATACAATAAAGATTACAAAACAAGTCAAGCTAATAATTACCTCAGAGATTATGCAGATGAAGATAGATTGTTTCTGTAATGACTTATCAACACACTGAGGATCAGTAGCCCAGTACCCAAAAGTCTACAGTACGCTGAGCTACAGAAAATTGTCTTCATAAGCATATCTCACTCATGGATTTAATGTATTTCATGTACAGAAAGTACACCTTTTATAATAAAAAATATATTTCAACATTCTATAGCTCTTGAAAGGTAGCCAACAGGTCTAAAGGCATCTACAGGTCCTTCTCAAGAAATTTGCATATTATGATAAAGTTCATTATTTTCCATAACGTAATGATAAAAATTAAACTTTCATATATTTTAGATTCATTGCACACCAACTGAAATATTTCAGGTCATTTATTGTTTTAATACTGATGATTTTGACATACAGCTCATGAAAACCCAAAATTCCTATCTCAAAGAATTAGCATATCATGAAAAGGGTCTCTAAACGAGCTATTAACCTTATCATCTGAATCAACTAATTAACTCTAAACACCTGCAAAAGATTCCTGAGGCTTTTAAAAATTCCCAGACTGTTTCATTACTCAAAACCGCAATCATGGGTAAGACTGCCGACCTGACTGCTGTCCAGAAAGCCAAAGAAATTTCTGAACAAATAGGCTGTTCCCAGAGTGCTGTCTCAATTCACCTCAGTGGGAAGTCTGTGGGAAGGAAAAAGTGTGGCAAAAAACGCTGCACAATGACAAGAGGTGACCGGACCCTTAGGAAGATTGTGGAGAAGGACCGATTCCAGACCTTGGATGACCTGCGGAAGCAGTGGACTGAGTCTGGAGTACAAACATCCAGAGCCACATGCACAGGCGTGTGCAGGAAATGGGCTACAGGTGCCGCATTCCCCAGGTCAAGCCACCTTGGAACCAGAGACAGCGGCAAAAGCGCTTGACCTGGGCTACATAGAAGCAGCATGCCGCAGGAAATGCCAAAATGCCTGAAGTCCAGTGTCAAGTACCCACAGTCAGTGATGGTCTGGGGTGCCATGTCAGCTGCTGGTGTTGGTCCACTGTGTTTTATCAAGGGCAGGGTCAATGCAGCTAGCTATCAGGAGATTTTGGAGCATTTCATGCTTCCATCTGCTGAAAAGCTTCATGGAGATGAAGATTTCATTTTTCA
>JACXGM010039876.1:0-10462 GCA_016801145.1 Umbra pygmaea
TTAATTCTGAAGATCTGCACACTGTGTTCTTGGTTTTATTTTATGTACTTATTGTCATGTAATTCATGTGTAACTCTGTTTTCTGCACCTTGGCACTTTTTGTCTTGGCCAGTTCGCCGTTTCAAATGAGACACTGTTCTCAATGTGCTCACCTGGTTAAAGTTTAAATAAATAAATAAAATCTTTAATCTCATATTGTATCAATTGAAACCATGTACATATTTTATACTATTAATTACTTGTAAATTAACTAGAACATTTTTCATTGTTTGGTTTGTTACTATTTGGAAAAATACAGGGATTGTACACAATTATCTATGCAAAAGAGTGGTTAGTGCTTTAATATTTTAAAATTACAACAGTTTTTAAGACAATAATGCCACTTCTGCCATTTGTTCC
Organism: Umbra pygmaea; assembly: GCA_016801145.1. Taxonomy (NCBI): domain Eukaryota; kingdom Metazoa; phylum Chordata; class Actinopteri; order Esociformes; family Umbridae; genus Umbra; species Umbra pygmaea. The sequence continues at coordinate 400 of JACXGM010039876.1, forward strand.
TATTGTTTCTGGTTCAGAACTTTTCCTAGGTAAAATGGCTGACAAATTGTTCCATTCTGATGTATAGGGGCTTTATGACATCATCTTATCTAGTGATACATAGCTATGGTTCACTGAAACATAATGGCATCATAGTGTCATATTTCCTGAACCATACATGATAGAAGGTAATAATGATAACAATGGAAAGAGTGAGTTCTGCTGCTAAGAAAGTAGGGTGAACTGTCTACGTGGGTTAATCACAGCTGGTGATATCAAGTCTCAAATCTGGGTATTTTTTCTTTTTAATTTATGAATTTCAAGATGCTGCCATTTCCATCCTATTTAACCTATAGTGCTGAAACTTTGTGTCGCTGCCTTATTTCTCACGATGAACAAAAAGTTTCAAGAACCCATAAAGTCCACTATCTTGGATTTTTCTTTTTTTAATGAAAATTTAGCAAAACATAAAAAAATTATCTTAAAATAAACAATAAGTCAGATTAACATGGCATGTCCGACCCAATGGTTTATTGATGCATGAAATCCTCACAATGTCATATCTGCTGACGCATACATGATAGAAAGTAATGGTTAGTTACATTGGAACGATGACGTGGTGGTGGGTTTTTGTGGGTCGATCACAACCGGAGATATCAAGATTCAAAGTTTGGTCGAATTTGTCAGTAAAGTTAACCTTTGCACACACCTATACAAATCATCTTAAAATCAACAATAAGTCCAATTGACCTGGCTTTTGGTATACATATTTCTTATACTGGCATCCCTATAGGGTGATAAGCACTAAGAAATACAATGCAAAACGACAAACAAAATGGCCGACATGATGGTTCACTGACATATGGTGATATCACAGTGTCATATTATCTGGACCATACATGATAGAAACCAATGGTTGGTAACAATGGGAAAGAGGGATTTCCAATGCAAAGAATGAGGGGTGGTTTGTCCATGTAGGTCTATCATAGCCTGTGACATTGACTATCAAAGTTTGATCACTTTTGCCTATAAATGAACATTTACCCAAACCTATAAAAATCATCTTAAATTCAACAATAAGTCTGATTGACTTACGCTTTGGCATACAGGTTTCTCATATATGCCTTCCTTAATGGTGATATGGACTAAGAGATACAATACAAAACAGTGGACAAAATGGGCGACACATGGTTCACTGATGCATGGCGAAATTATAAGGTCATATTTTTGGAACCATACATGATAGAAAGTAATATTTGTTAACGATGGAAAGATGGTGTTCTACTACATAGATTCAGGCATGATTTTTCCATGTGGGTTCATCACAGCCTGTGATATTGATTCTGAAAGGTGGGTCAATTTTTTCCATACATGAACATTGGCTCACACCTAAAATAATTATCTTAAAATCAAAAATAAGTCAGCTCGGCCTAAGATTTGGCATACACGTATCTCAGAGATGCCTTCCTTAATGGTGATATGGACTAAGAGATACAATAAAAAATGGCCGACACAATGGCTGACACATGGTTCACTGATGCATAATGAACTCTCAATGTCATATTTTCTGAACCATACATGATAGAAGGTAATGGATGATAAAGGAAAGAGGGAGTTCTGCTGCTAAGAATGGTGGGTGAACTCTCTATGTGAGTTTATCAAAGCCGGTGATATCAAGTCTCAAATCTGGGTATGTTTTTTCTTAATTTATTAACTTCAACATACTGCCATTTCCACCCCATTTGACCTACAATACTGAAATGTTGTGTACCTGCCTAATTCCTCATGATGATCAAAAAAGCTTCAAGAACCCATAAAGTCCGCCATCTTGGATTTTTCTGTACAGTGAAAATTTGACAAAACTTATAAAATTTAACTTAAAATCAACCGTGGGTCCGATTGACCTGCCGTTTGATATTTAGGTGTCCCATACGTGCCTTCCTATAGGGTGATAAGCACTAAGAAATACAATGCAAAATGGCCGACAAAATGGCCGACCCAATAATTCACTTATGCATGAAGAACTCACAATGTAATATCTGCTGACCCATACATGATAGAAAGTAATGGTTGGTAACAATCGAAAGAGGGAGTTCCACTACAAAGAATAAGGTGTGGGTTGTCCATGTGGGTTCATCACAGACTGTGATATTGACTCTCAAAGTTTGGTCACTTTTGCCCATAAATGATTTTTATATATGTGGTAAAATGGTCATCTTAAAATCAACAAAAAGTCTGATTGACTTGTGCTTTGGCATACAGGTGTCTCATATATGCCTTCCTTAATGGTAATATGGACTAAGACATACAATACAAAATGGCCAACAAAATGGCAGACACATGTTTTATTAATAAATAATGACATTATAGTGTCATATTTCATGAACCATACATGATAGAAAGTAATGAATGATAACATGGGAAGGAAGGAGTTCTGCTGCAAAGAATGTTGGGAGAACTGTCCATGTGGGTTAATTACAGCCGGTGATATCAAGTCTCAAATCTGGGTATGTTTTTTTTTAATTTTTGAATTTCAACATGCTGCCATTTCCACACGATTTCACCTACATTACAGACACTTTGTGAAAATTTGTCAAAACCTATAAAATCATCTTAAAATCAACAATAGGTTTGAGTGACCTGGCTGTCGGTACAGAGATTCCTTATACCAGCAACCCTATAGGGTGATAAGCAATAAGAAATACAATACAAAATGGCTGACAAAATGGCCGACCCAATGGTTCAATGACTCACGATAATTTCACAATGTCATATTTCCTGAACAGTACATGCTAGAAAGTAATGTTTGGTACCATTGGAAGCCTATTTTCCTATACTTGCCATATTGGAGTACCCTGTCCCATCGTTGCTTGCAACTATATTTATTATTATTATTATTATTATTTGTTGTCTCCCACGCCGGCTGAAATTCCCATGAGCTTGAATGAGCTAGAAACATGAAACTTGAGGGAATAACTGGAAATGGTGTACATGTGCTTCCATTGAAATATGAACCTAATCGGCCACATGATGGCGCTGTAATTAAGGCTTCAAAATGTAAACTTTGAAAGGCCACGCCCCTCACACCGTAAGTCCGATTGACTTGAAAGTTCTCACACAGGTGCAGCTCAGTGTGCTCTACAAAAAAGCCTCAAGGACCATCAAGGTCCGCCTACAAACATTTTCGACCATTTTGAATTTTTGAAAAACACATTTTTGACATCTCCTCCTAAACCATAGCTCCGATTGCCACCAAAAATTTCAGTGAATCATCATTGGACCAAGTTTATTAATAATAAGATAAAGAATGTTGGTATCTTAATTACTTTTCAAGTTATTGACCAATGAACTTTGAAAGGGGCGTGGCTCTGGACATGAATGAACACAAATGAGCAACCGTAAGTCCAATCATCACAAAACTCACAGGATATGTTCAGATAAATGCCCCACACATAGCCAGACAGTTTCATATACATGCACCTCCAGGGGGCGCTACAAGCGCAAGATAGGTGAGTAGCAATACATAAATTGTACTATTAATTGTATATTCATTCTTCAATCATGAAATATCTCTCAGGACATGTCCTCATAAGTAACTGAACCATGCCCTGCAAGTTTTAATCAAATTGACCACTTTGGGGTGCTTTAAATGTATAATAACTACAGGTGGAATGACACAAATCAAGCTATAGATCATAAAATGTTTGTCCAATTGTTACAAAACTTGCAGGATATGTTTTATAACAATGTTGAACCACAGGTGTAAAATATTCCGCCATTTTGAATATTTAGAAAAAAAAATATTATTGACATTCTTCTACACCATAGCTCCGATTGCCACCAAATTTTTGGTGAATAATCAATGGATCAAGCTTATGAATAATTGAATAATACATGTCAATAATAATAATTACTTTTCAAGTTATTGACCAATGAACTTCAAAAGGGGCGTGGCTCTGGACATTAATGAACACAAATGAGCAACCGTAAGTCCAATCATTACAAAACTCACAGGATATGTTCAGATAAATGCCCCAGACATACCCAGACAGTTTCATATACATGCACCTCCAGGGGGCGCTACAAGCACAAAATAGGTCAGTAGCATTACACAGATTGTACTATTAATCCTATATTCAATCGCCAATAATGGCAAAACTCTTAGGATATATCGTCATAAGTACCTGAACCGCGCCCTGCATTTCTAATTCAAATTGACCACTAGGGGGTGCTTTTATCTTCTCCTACACTGTAGCTCTGATTGCCACCACATTTTCAGTGAATCATTATTGGATCAAGCTTATTTGAAGTTGAACAAAACATGTCAATCTCCATTACATTTTAAGTTATTGACTAATGAACTTTGAAAGGGGAGTGGCTCTCGAGATAAATGAATACAAATCACCAACCGTAAGGCTAATCATCACAAAACTCACTGGATGTGTTCAGATAATTTCCTAACATATACCCAGACAGTTTCATATGCTTTGACTACTAAGGGGCGCTACAAGCGCAAGATAGGTGAGTGCCAATACACAAATGTTACTAGTAATTGTATATTCATTCTCCAATCATGACAAATCTCTTAATAAGTAACTGAACCACACCACGCAAGTCTTCAAATTGACCACTAGCGGGCACTTTAAATGTATAATAACTGCACGTGGAATGATCTAAATCAAGCTATAGATCATAAAAATTATAGCATATGTTTTATAACAATGTTCAACATTGTGTGAAATTACTTTGAAATCGCTATTGAGAAAAAAGGGTTGAACCCGCAAATCGCCGCTTGCTGCTATATTTATTCATATTACCTGCTCTGTTATTTTATACTACAGTGTTGTTTTTTGTAGTTGTAGTTTTTGGCTTTTATAATTCAGGTTTGTAGTAGTTTAAATAGGTTTTTGATTCACATGACCCAAAGAAAAAAAAAATCACATCTATAGCACAGATGCCATTCGAGAAGGCATGTACTGTAAATATTATTGTTGCATGAATTGTCTATTTGGATAAATGTTGACTAAGTTACTCAAATGTATGTGAATGATAACAGTTAACTTTCATCAACAAAGCATACAATTAGGACACACGTTTACCTTCAAGTTCAGGGAAACTTCAGACTGATCTGCAAGAAAGGCCCCAATACGTCACAAATTTTGCCCCACCACTTTTGTACCTGTGGTGCCACCTCTGCTATGAACTGAACAAGTTCATTTTTAAATTTGTGAACTGAACTATGAACTAGTTCATGTAGAAATTAACTTTCCCAACACTGCCTATTGGAAGATTCCGAGTTTACCTAGGCATCACCTTCTATTAGCATTCCATAGACTCCCATTCATTTTAGCGGTCACTTTGATATTGAATAAATGTACATCTAAAGGGATTAAGACTCTGTTTTTCCATTCTTTATTTCTAAAGAAACACAACAATGTATGAAAAGCTCCATTCCTTGTATCTCTTGTTATGGAGCAGCTGTTTTTATAAAAATAGGGTAACGATTGTGTCATAACTTTCTGTCGCACAGTAGAGAAATGAAATTACCGTATAGTCAAGTTGAAGCTCGCAGGCAATTGGGGAGACGTGGAGGTATACAGTCAAAATGACAAAATTATTAATCTGAATAGTTACCAGAAGCTACTCATACGCTAATGGACAACTACTCATGCTCTTGTCTCTGCAAGAAACACGATTTGGAATGATTCAGATATCTCTTGGCACAGCTATGAGAATAATTACAAATTTCAGACAGGTTGCTCATGTCAAGCTCAGCATGAGGCTGCGCTGTACGCTTAAGCATTACTGGAAATGTGTTTCTAATTGACTTCACTTGGTCTGGGTTAAAACGTATGGAGTCAATTCATCCATTTTTTAAACTGTCATTGATTTCAACCAAGACCATCCAGTGACACTGGAACAAATGAAATGCCTGAACTGGCTAGGGGTTTGAGTGTTTAAATGCATGAGAAATATAATAAGTGAGAAGAATGGTTTAAAAAGTTAACAGAAGTGACCATGGCTCTTTACAAAAAAGGAACAGGATACAGAAAGCTAGCAAAGACAGAATGTTCCAATAGACACTGTTGGAAGCATATTTTGCAGTTCTAAGTTAAAGTGATTGTTCAGAGTAATCTAACCCTAGGGTCCTTTGCACCTTGACCTTAAGCCAAACAACCCCCCATAAGCTTTTTTCCCTTGTTACAACATTGGTAGAGTTAGCGCTATCAGCTGAATGGCTTAGTGCAGGTGCTAATGGAACCAAAAGTGTATCTCTTAAATAACCCCACTAATAATGCCAGGAATGGTCCCAAACTTTTACAGTATTACAAATTATGTTCTGTACTTATAAAACAAGGCATTGAAAAGTTTGTAAGTACACCAGAAGTATATGTAAATAACACTTGCCTGATTTCTGCTACTCTCATATACTAGGCAATACATGTTGTGCTGTGTGCGTGATCTCACGGGATCTTGCGGGATCACGGTAGCAGCTTCCAATAAAGGTCTTCGGCATTGTCCTTTAAGCACAGTGATTTCTCCAGTTTCTCTGAATCTTTTCATGATGTTATCCACTGTATATGATGCTATTTGCAAAGCCCTTGTAAATTGATGTTGAGGAACATTATTTTTCATGTATTTTACAATCTTTTTACACACTCACAAATTGAAGAGAGGGGGAAAGCCCACCTCATCCACCACCAATGTGTAGCACCAACCTGGGTGATGCACGGCAGCCATTTTGCGCCAGAACGCTCACCACACATCAGCTATCAGGTGGAGAGTTGAGTAGTTATATATGCCAATTTGGAAGGTGGGGGATTATTAGGTGGCCGTGATTGAGGTGAGGCCTGGTTGGGAATTTGGCCATGACACCGGGGTTAACACCCCTACTCTTACGATAAGTGCCATGGGATTTTTAATGACCACAGAGAGTCAGGACACCCACTTTTAACGTCCCATTCGAAAGACGGCACCGTAAGCAGGGCAGATGTCCCCGTCACTGCCCTGGGGCATTGGGATTGATCTTTAGACCAGAGGGAAGAATGCCCCCTACTGGCCCCCAACACCACTTCCAGCAGCACTGGTCTCCCATCCAGGGACTAACCAGGCCCAACCCTGCTTAGGTTTAGAAGCAAACCAGCAGGGCAATACAGGGCTCTATGCTGCTGGCAACATTACGTGAAGTAATCGTTATAAATGTTAAGGAATGTTGTCATTAAGTGTCATTCGGTCAACTATGTCATCTTCTTATTCAAGGTTGACATTGTTTCTGACATCTTTGTCATGGCAACTTGACGTCAACGGAAACAACATAACTGTCATAAATATGTCATAGCAGGCCTTATCTGAATAAATAATTTAGCTTGGTGTGTCAGCATTAAATACTACTGTCATATGTGGTTGGGATTGATTGACATTAGCTGTCATGAGACCATTATATCTGTGTCATGAATATTTTCCTTGACAAATTTTACGAGTGGTAAAATGTGGACCTGTCATAAAGATGTCATTAAGTGTCATAAATAGGGATGCACCGATACCATTTTTTAAGGACCGAGTACGAGTACCGATATTATTATCACCGATACCGATAGCAGGGCAGCTGACAGGGGGGGACAACCGGGTATGTTGTCCCGGGCCCAGTCCTGAGGGGGGCCCCAAATTTTGTTTTTCCACAGTAATTTTTTTTAGCGGGGGGCCCAAAATGTAGAGTTTGTCCCGGGCCCACAGATTCCTATCAGCAGCCCTGCCGATAGCTATACAAATTCTCTGTGCTCATTTTCATGTTTTAACTTCAGATGTTTTATCAGGTTACTTGTATTATATGTACTGGGTTTCGCACCTCCTCTTGATATTAATGCAGAACAAAGCATGAGGTTTGCAATGTGTGGGTTGTTGTCATTAATTTTGAAGTTTTTCCCTACCGCTGAGGCTGATATTGTGTCTGCTGCTGCCGCCGCTGTCTCTGTGCACAAAAAATTCTGTCAGTTACGTCACATGGTATCGATCTTTGGTATCGGGGGGATTTTTTTGAGTACGTAAGTAAAAGTACATGAGCTTGGTATCGGGCACGATACTGGTATCGGTGCATCCCTAGTCATAAAGATGTCATTAGGTGTTATAAAGATGTTATTCAGGGTCATAACACTGTCAAATGCTTTACTAACTGTGTCATTAATGTTTATCTTGACCTCAACTAGTCGTACAAACTGGATTTGTTACAAAGATGTCATTAAGTGTTATAGAGATGTCATTAAGTGTCATAACACTGTGAAATGCTTTTATAACTGTGTCATTAAATAAAGAAATAGTTTTGCAGAACAAATGCCTCGTTTAAAACCCACCACTGTGACCTACAGAATATTCACTAGTGGCCCTCACTGCACACTCAATGACTGACCCACTGGTATCACTTCAAATATACAAGTCACTCCTATGCAAAAGCCCTCTGTACTGTAACTCTCTTGTAACCATTGCCTCACCCACCCACAAACTTCGCTCAAACAGGTTACATACCCATTGATCTGCCTCACTTATTTGGACATAATTTGTCTCCACATATGTCTATCGTTTACTATGAATATCTGCACCGTGCATGTTTTATTCATATTATTGATATTTTTTTCAACATGTAACTCATGTGTAACTTTATGTCATTTTGCACATGACACAGTTATACAAGCATTTGACAGTGTTATGGCACTTAATGACATCTTTATAACATGTAATGACATCTTTATGACACGTCTACATTTTATCACTTTAGTTAAGGTCAAGAAAAACATTCCTGACACAGTTATAAAAGCATTTGACAGTGTTATGACCCTGAATTACATCTTTATGACATGTCCACATTTTACCACTAGTAAAATTGGTCAAGTAAAATATTCATTACACAGTTATAATGGTCTTATGACAGCTAATGTCAACCCCATCCACATATGATGGTAGTATTTAATGCTAACACATCAAGCTAACTTATTTATTCAGATTGATAATAAGGCCTGCTATGACATATTTATGACAGATCATGTTGTTTTATTGATGTCAAGTTGTCAGGACAAAGACATTGAAAGGTTATGTTGTTTCAGTTAATGTCAAATTGTCATGACAAAGACATTGACAAGTTTTGTTGTTTCGTTTAATGTCAAGTTGTCATGACAAAGACAATAACAGGTTATGTTGTTTCAGTTAATGTCAAGTTCCCATGACAAAGATGTAAGAAACAATGTCAACCTTGACTAAGAAGATGACATAGTTGACCGAATGACACGTACTGACAACATTCATTAACATTCATAACGATTACTTCACGTGTTTTGTCATGGTTATGACAGTGTCATGACAGTGTCATGTCACTCTTATGCAGACCCCTTCAAATAAAGTGTTACCAGTTGTTGTTATCTGAGTGTAGACCTAGAGATAACAGTCCAAATTGCATTGGCTGATAGACGGAAAGCATGACAGCAGGAAGTCATTACATTATATTATGATTTATTTATAATTCGAATGTGTTTAACAAAGCAGTTAATGTAAGAATTAGCCTACTGTATTTCTGTGTGTCTTAGATTATTGGCAGCCGAAAAAAACAAAACAATGTGACAGCCATGGGCTAAACGGGCTGGCTAAACAATACAAGTTACTGGCAATATTCATTTAGCCTATGAAACTTGTTGCCTGAAACACATCAACACGAAAGAATGAAGACTACCCTGTAAAACAAATGTAATTATGTGATTTAAAATGACCCTATTTGTCACTATCATCATCACCGTGATTCTCAACTACAAGTTAATTGGCTAATTCCTCCTCCTCTTCGCCCTCTCTGGACCACACTAACTCTGCCTGCCTTGCTTTCGCTAACAGCTCCCGCCCAGATGGGCATGGCTCTCCCTCTTTGAAATAATGGATAAAATGATCCTCGCTTACATCAGAAGCTACTGTCAGGCCACGTAACCTACCTAAGGAAAACATCCCGAAGGTAATGAAACATATTATGGTGGTATTGAGAGAAACGCATTTAGAAAAACTGAAGACTAAACATAGAAAGTTCATGAAACTCGTTGTGTTGCCAGCATAA
>JACXGM010039877.1:0-10462 GCA_016801145.1 Umbra pygmaea
CATGCCTACATTCATTTTCCTATCTCCACAGTCGATTGGATTTCTACCGTGACGTCAGCGTGTGAAAATTCCCCGCGAAATTTCAAATCTTGCTCTTACACTAGCCAGGCATGTATTAAACATATCTCACTGTTCTACTAATGTCTGGGAGAAGCTACTAGCCCCTCCAGATCGCTGTAGGGTGAAGTATCCCTTTAAACGAAGCCTCGAGGCAAGTCATTTTGTGTCGACTCATTTTTGTAATCGAGTTATTCGAGGAATCGTTTCAGCCCTAAGTGAGTATGTTTCTTGGCTAACTTCATGTAGTTCAGTACTGTAGGTCTACAAAATCTTATAGCAAATTCTGATCTTCTGAATTCAGTATTTTTTTTATAACAATGAAAGCATTGCGATGGCATTGATGGCAAACATCTATATGCCCTGACTGGATACCACTATAAATATGGATTTGAAAGGCAATTTAAATGTACATCCTTATTTGATTGCATGAACAAAGATATGTCCTCTGATGTAACGGTACATTTTGCCAATCCGTTCTGCTCTTATCACACTGCACGCTAAACCAACCAGGAAGTATTCGCAAGAACCTTTATTCTCAGAGAATAACCTAAGTTGGGGTTGAGCCAGTTTGTACAATTGTCTAATGCAGGAGTAACCAGAACTCTTCCCACCTCACACCCCCAGGGGAGAAAAAATAATATACCGGTACATATTATACAGAACATATCTGCAATAATAGTGGAGTAATAGGGTTTCACAACATTCAATAATGTGTTATTTTTGATTAGGAAATCATTCAGTTAACTTCCAGGAAATTAGGAGTCTGTTCATTGTGAGTGAGGTTTTTACAGGACCATCTACCAGAGTTGTAAAATTATGAAGTAAAAGTTATTTTCTGGGTTAAGTTGATTTCACAAGTTTTTGGAAGTTCCTAATCATGACCAACATTATCAGATAAAGGGAGTTCATAACTAATCAATGATCTGTGAAATTAATTGGAAGAGTAAAACATGATTAATTGTGGTAACTAGTAGTTAACTCCCATAACTTGGTCATTTATGTTTTAATTAGGAACTTCCCAAAAGAGGTGAACCCAGTTGAGTACTTTTACTTTGTGCTTTTTCCAACCTTGCCGACTACTATGTATTAATAACATTCAAAACTTAGATGTAGTTACTAATGACACCCCTTTTAAAATGCAGTACTGTATAAGTCTTCTGGCACCTTAGATATTGTTTTACTCAAATCTAGTTGTAATAATTCATTTTTTGTGTTCTGCATTAGTGTGTCAATAGAAAAGAGCAATATATGTATTTCCAAACCTTCATTTACCATAAAATGCAATGCTAGAGAGAATTATTTATACTTTTGTTACATTTGTGACATTATGTAAAAGACAGAAAAGAAGAAGAGTTATTTTAGTTATTCACTGTTTTCTGCTCTTTCAAGTATACATTTTATTTTAAGGAACTTTCGTTTCTACATTTTTGGAAGCGTTTTCTGTTTATAGATTTTTGTACAGGTGCGTAATAGTTTTTACAGTCCTATATATACACAATAGAACATCCTTGCTCAGACTTGTCTGTGGCAGGGAAAATTAAGTTATTTTTGCAATTTTGCCAGTTCTGTAGAACGTAAACTACATAGACAGTACATGTTCCTGAGAGTCATAACTTGAATGGGTCAAAATAGAAAAATCTTTAAACTGTTCAAAGGTTTGTCAAATTCATGCGTGAAATAAATCTCACTCTATATCAACCGTGCACATATTGGATCTTGGCAGTTACTTGTGTAACTCCAGTTCTATGAAGAATGTATCATTAGGACTTTTAAGGAGAAATATGCTATGGATTGGCAAGAATTTGTCCATAGGAAATGTTTTTTTTAGGGCCTCAGCTCTTACAACCCTTAACATGATGACTCGTTGTTTTCTGTTTGTAGTGCAGAATTCTGTAATTTTTGTAAAGCAGCTCAAAAGGCTCTGATATTTTGTGATTTTGCTTGTACACTGGTGTCTGAGTTCTGGACTTTGGAGCTTACACCTCTACAAAAAACTCTTGAATAAATCAGGATACATCTAATCCAGAAAAAAATGTTTGATACACCAGGCCCAGATTAATCTGTTAGGATTCTGCATTCCTTCCCATTATTACACGCCAATGTTTAATTGCGTTTGAAACCAAAGCATAGCACGTATTTAAGATTACTGCTCTGGACTGCATATGTCATTCAAAAGCACCCAATATTATATCCCTGAAAAGAGATTTTCTGATGTACTGTACATGTCCCAGGAAGTGGTCTTGAATATGAAGTGAACCATTCTCCAGAGATTTATTATTCAGTGTTTGGACAATTTATGATTCTTTAATTGGTCTCAGAGGAACAATTGGGCTGGCTATGGTATTCATAAGGGTCTAGTGTACTGAACAACACAGTAGAAAACATTGTTCTACATGCCAAAGCCCAGCAAGGCTGAGTGTTTACTAGTCCTCCACATTAGAGAATAGGGAGTATCTGCCTGCAGGGCCTAACATTCTAACATTGAGGCTCTGGAATGGGTCCCTTTTTGTTCTGTACAGTTACCTGCCTGAACATGCAAATAACCTGCACCAAGGCTGGTACTAGTAAGTAAACCAACAATTTGAATATCAAACCCCCATTTACATCAAGCCATGCTTTTATTCCTGTTTTGTGGAGGAAAAAGTTCCTGAAGCCAAAGGAAACATGATCACTAGTATTTGATTAGCAGTTTGTAAACATTTGTTTACAAACTGAGTATTGTGCTAGACTGATTGCAGTATTTTTGTTCTCTTTTGCTCAAAGGACATTTTGTCAATCCCATGTCATCTTCATTGTTACTTGGTCTGTCACAGCAACAGCCTTCCCCGTGACCTCTGTGCTCCCACGGAGCTTTGCAAAATCGCGGTGCTCCGCCACAGTTGTGTCCAGAGACTCTCTGCCAATTCTGTGCAGCAGGAAATGTTTTTCCAGATGGGCTTTTGAAATTCTTCAAATATTGAACAAAATTCTTTGATGCTATTGTTAAGCCACTCGTTTGCATGACCATGGGTCCAGAAGCCCGTTGACTTTCAATTGACTGTAGTGAAGCCAGAGTGGAGAACGGTTGGCGATGCGAGCACTGGTGGAAATCAAAAGAGTAGCTCAGCAATTCAAGCAAAGCAGGTGTTGATATCCAGATTTTCATGTATTATACTACACAGCCATACCATCTTTTTGAGGTGACGCAATGAAAGTCCAATCCTGCAGCCGTTATCCATGCGGTGTTTGTTTAACTCCATAGATGACAGATGGGAAGCCAATTCTAAAATGGAAAAATTATGCTTTTCTTTTGATGATGCCAACCTGATTAAACCTCATGGGGACAGAGCACAGGGGCTCGTGGAAGGAGGTGCTCAATTCATCCCATTTAAATCCCATTCCTCCTCCAATTTGTGACCTTACTCATGCTGACAGACTGCCTGGGAGAGGTACTCGCTCCCTTGCTCTTTCTCTGTCCACAGGCTTTAATTAGCGGGCTGATTTTCTCGCTCTTGTCAGGAAACGCATGGGAGGACAGATGGTTCTCATCTGCAAAGTTCTTTTCACTGGGGGAAGGTAACTCTGTCTAGGGTAGGCTGGGGCTTTCTCTTCATGTTGTTTTTTCAGAGGTTCACTAGTGATAGCCTGGAATTGAATAGTCTCTTAATAAAATAGTCTGACTATTGTCCATAATGTAAAATGTTGTTTGCTTGTGTGTATCTTTGGTGAAGATCAGTCCTGTAAGAACCTCCTAGAGTTAACTGATAGTGTAATCATTAAAAAAAACATTTTGAGATTACAGTGTCATAGTCACTGAAGAAAGCTAATAATTAGCAAAATTTTTCATTTGAAGTTTTTTGAGATAATTCGACAGTAAATTGTCAGATCAACCAAAAACTGTTTCCAATCAAATAAAATGAAAATTGCTTCTGCATGATACAAGAAGGGATAATCATTTTAGTTGAATATGTGAATTTGGTAGATGAAGACCAATAATTGTCCATTATACTATTTGGACATTGCTCTTTAGATTTTACAGATGACCGTGTGCATAGGGCTACTGGACTGTAAAACAGGAATCATCAGTCCTTAAGCCAAGCATAAACATTTGCAGTGTTGACACTTCTTTTTCAAGACCTCTGCAATCTGCCCAGGCATGCTGTCAATTAAGTTCTGAGCCACATCCTGACTGATGGGAGCCCATTTTTGCATGATCATTACTTGGAGTTTTTCAGAATTTTTGGGGTTTTGTTTGTCCACCTTCCTTTTGAGAAATGACAACACGTTCTGAATGAGATTAGGGTCTGGGGAGTTTGCTGGCTACGAACCTAAAATGTGGATGTTTTGTTCCCCAAGCCACTTAGTTATCACCTTTGCCTTATGGCAAGGTGCTCCATCATGCTGGAAAATGAATTGGTCATCACCAAACTGTTTTTGGATGGTTGGGAGAAGTTGCTCTCGGTTAGTACCATTCTTTATTCATGGCTGTGTTCCCTTGGTTAATAAGCAACCCCACACATGAATGCTCTCATTATCTTTACTGTTAGCAGGACACAGTACTAATGGTAGCACTCGTCTTGTCTTCTCCAGACAAGGTGTTTTCCGGATGGCCCAAACAATCTGAAAGGGGATTAATCTGAGAAAATTACTTTACCCCAGTCCTCAGCAGTCCAATCCCTGTACCTTTTGCAGAATATCAGTTTGTCCCTGATGTTTTTCCTTGAGAGAAATGACTTCTTTGCTGCCCTTCTTGACACCAGGCCTTCCTCCAAATCTTTGCCTCACTGTGCATGCAGATGCACTCACACCTGCTTGCTGCCCTTCCTGAGCAAGCTTTGCACTATTGATGCCCCGATCTTGCAGCTGAATCAACTTTAGGAGACAGTTCTGGCACCTGTGGACTTGCTTGGGCGCTCTGAAGCCTTCTTCACAGCAGTTGAACCTCTATCCTTGCTCCAAAGCAATGATGATGACACTTGTTTCCTTGCAGGTAACCATGGTTGACAGAGAAAGAACAATCATTTCTAGCACCACCCCCTCTTAAGGCTTCCAGTCTGTTATTCAAACTCAATCAGCATGACAGAGTGATCTCCAGCCCTGTCCTCATCAAAATGTACCTGTGATAAAACGAGAATCACTGAAATGATGGCAGCTGGTCCTTTTGTGGCAGGGCTGAAATTCAATGGAATTTTTTTGGGGGGATTAAGTTCATTTTAATGGCAACGAGGGACTTTGCAATTCATTTGATCACTCTTTATGATATCCTGGAGTATATGCAAATTGCCATAATGAACACTGAGTCAGCAGGCATTGTGAAAATTAATATTTGTGACATTCTCACCTTTGGACCATGACTGTATGGGGGGAGGGGTGGAGAAATGTAACCTCTCTGAAATGTGTTGAGCTGTGTGGACTCGGCTGATATTTTTTGGTTTCAGTTTAGGTAGATGACTAACTCTAAGCTCAGCAGGCATTCATACCTTATGTACTGGTTGGATGAATACAGTTAATGTAGCTAAAGGAATGCATTGTGAAATGCAGTGTGGTAATTTGTGGGCAAATTTTGAAAAGGTCAGATATCTTGTTTTAATAAAGACCTGGAAAAATAATCTAGTTTAAATACCAAGTGGTTTAAGATCACCTTCTGGTCCTGAAAATGGTGGTGCCATTTAGTGTCTCTGCTTCACTGTTCTACATCCCATGAGCAGCAGCACATCAAATGTAGTATCAAATAAAGTTTAACCTCCAGCACTGGTAAAGTATATCATGCCTATTTATTTTAAGGGGCTTATTACTTTTGAAGGAATTTGATATTAAATGTCTTACAGTATGTACACATTTCTATATAGTACAGATCATTGAACCACAATCTCATTCTGCTCAATTTTGATCTACTCAGTGTGGTGCAATAATTCAAACAAATGTCTTTCATAGCTGATACCCTATTCTTTATGGATAAATATATTTTTTATTTCACACTACGTATTTACCTTAGTTGTGGTCTGGGTATTTGGGTATTTAACAGTTTGTGCATAGTGTGGTAACAATAATTGAGGGAAATGTTATTTATTTTCTTCTCAAAATTCCCACTCACCCTGCCTTGTCAGGAGCTCCACATCTCCTTGGACAGATCTGTGGGATGGCGAGGGGTGCACACATGGTTCATCCAACCACGTCACTGAGCTGCCAATTCTATTCGCAATGCTTATCCAACACAGACGCCTTTAGTCAGACCATGCCTGGGATGATTACATTCACCAACTGTACTTCTGCAATTGAATTAAGTTTAGTTTTAGTTCAACCATTATTTTACCAGGCAAGTTGACTGAACACTTTTTCATTTGCAGCAACGGCCTGGGGGAAGGGAGGGAGAGGGGGAGAGGGGAATGAATGAGCCAATTGAGAGAGAGGGATGATTAGGTTGCCATGATGGTATGAGGGCTAGATTGGAAATTTGTCCAGGACACCGGGGTTAACACCCCTACTCTTACGAATAGTGCCATGGGATCTTTAGTGATCACAGAGAGTTAGGAGACCCGTTTTAACGTCTCATCCAAAAGACTGCACCCTACGCAGGGCAGATGTCCCCATCACTGCCCTGGGGCATTGGGAATGATCTTAAGACCAGAGGAAAGAGTGCCCCCTACTGGCCCTCCAACACCACTTCCAGCAGCACTGGTCTCCCATCCAGGGACTAACCAGGCCCAACCCTGCTTAGCTTTATAAGCAAACCAGCAGGGCAATTCAGGGCTCTATGCTGCTGGCCAAAAATGACAGGCGCCTGATCTGAACACAAGTCAGCGACATGGCAGCATAAATCTTAATAAACTTATTTAACCCATATCCCGGGCAGCGCTATGCCAACTTGTGCTACCTCGTGCTGGAGGTCTGGGGTAGTCAGAGAACCCATCGTTAGGCTCGACCTGAGGGAGATTTTCAATGTTCTGCTAACGTCATAAATCTGTGCTGTTTTTAACCAAACCTTTTTTTAGTTTTTAAAAGTCCAGCTACATTTTAAAGTATTCTCTCTTGTTTAAATGCTGAAAATGTCCAGTCTAGAAATAATTTCTTCAGATATTTACAAATAAGACTGTATACTGTGTCATAAGTCAGTTGGCTCAGTGGTTAGGGAATCAGACTTGTAGTCGGAAGGTTGCCTTTTCGGCCTCGACTGCGCCAAATGTCGTTGTCCTTGAGTAAGACCATTAACTGTTTTTCCAGGGGGATGTCCCTGTACCAACTGTAATTCGCTCTAGATAAGAGTGTCTGCTAACTGCCTAATGTAAATATTTACACATCTTCCAACTTTCTAATAGGTGTGTAAAAATGTGTGTATAGCAGACTGCACTGTTCAAAGGTTAAGCTATGTAGCAAATTCTCTGATATCTCACTTATTTGTGACAAATGGCAAACCTCTGGTCTTTCCTTTCAATTAGAGCCCAATTAAGACCTAGACTGCCAGGTGAGGGAAGATCCTAACAAATTAGTGACCAATCAATCAGTCAGGGAGAAGGTAAAAGCAAAAACCTGCATTCACTAGGCCCTGTGTGGAACCGGTTTGAGACCACTGATCTACACTCTTCTGCTTTATACAGTATGTTCATTGTGACATTATAAATATACTTTGAATGACTATCAAACATATTTAAACATGTTTGCATCTGTGTGTTTACTACATTTGGGGACATGCATTACACTATTCAGGTGAAATGGATGAATACTTGAATGAATTCTGTTGCATATACCCTGCAGATGTCAGGCGTTACTGAATGTGTACCATACACATTTAATTAGCTTTAGAGCAGTGGTCCTCAAACCCTTCCATGGAGGGCCTAGTGTATGCTGGTTTTTGGTCTTTCCCTTCAATTAGAGCATAATTGGGACCTAGACTGCCAGGGGAGATACTAACCAATTAGTGAGCTACTCCATCAGGCTTGTACAAGGTAAAAGCAAAAACCTGCATACACTAGGCCCTCCATGGAAGGGTTTAAGGGCCATTGCTGTAGAGTCTGCTTTTACAACAATTTACATAGCAACACATGCACCTCCAGGCTTGGATTTAAAGATCAGTGAACATTGTTGATGCATGTTTGTGCTTTATTCACAGATCTTCCTGCTGGCCTGTCCACCATGTAAAACAGCCATGATTGTCTTTAGGTATGTCTACTTTCTATACTCCTGCTACCACTGCCATTAAATCCCAGCATGCCTGAACAGTCTTCTACACGTAGCCAGTGGGGGGGCTAACACGTTTGCCTGGCAACACTATATTATGCCGGACACACACTCTGAATTTTAAATTCAAAATAATAGCGCTCGTAATTCAATACAATAATCATTGTAAATTCATTACATAGATAGGTAGTGGGTCCATGTTCGTGTGTTGCTAAAATTTGTCTATTGTTGGATAAAACAGTTTCTATTGAATGTTTTTCAAATGCAATCGTATTTTAACATGAAACACGGAGGAAATATTCAATCAAATTGTGTGTACAACATATTTGTTACTGTTTTTAATGAGAAGTTGTTATTAAAACATATTACATGTTTTTTTGCAGTCACATACTCTAATTGTTTCTTTACACACAATGCAATTGCATTTGGTTACAATTCACTAGCTTTGTAATGACTTCACAATGACTATTGCAATGAATTCAAACGAGCGCTTTTATTCTGAAGAGAACTAAAAAGTTTGTGTTGCCGGCATTATATATTGTTGCCAGGCGAAAGTGTTAGCACCCCCGCTAGCTACGCCACTGGCTCTACACTTAAGCATCAGCCTTCCAAAGGCAACACTAGACACTCAGGGTTCAGCCAGATCAGGGGATGGCGGCACAAATACAACCCTGCACTATTGATATGATCCTTGTACTGTGAAAACAAAGTGCTTTTTGTCTCTCGTCGAGCACGTTTCTTAAAGGTGTTTTGGAGTGAAAACAGAACAACTTCTTTCACTGACCAGCATCCAAGAGCTGTACAACATGTATTTCATTATAATTAAAGGAAAAAGGCATTCAGATCGAACAATGATTTCCTACAGTATGCAGTACATATTTTACTATTTGAACAGGTATTGAGTTCCACTGTGTTTGTCAATTAGTATGCGCCAGACTCTTTCATTTATGCATTTTATGCTGTGTTTTGTGTATAGCAAACCAGTGCATAGTGTAGGAATTCATTATCTGATATTAAAATGATTTTTTAAATTTATTTTTTAAAGATTAAGAAACACCATTTTTAAAAAGTTTGTAAGCTTGTCAATTGAAAGAGAAAGTAGTTTAGTTCAAATTCTACAAATAGCACATTTACCACCACACCCATTCTGCTCTAAAATCAGCTTGCTAAACAATGTATTATCTCTGCGCTCATATGCAAAGTCATCAAAACAATTACACTATACTTAATTGAAGTATTCCATTGTCCTGACCAAAACATTACGTATAAAGGTGTGATGTTACTTTAGAACACATACTTTGAGGCCCCACCTTGAAAATCCACACAGGCTTGATTTGGGCCCAGCCCATTTCAAAACATTTTGAGTGGATTTAATGTGATTATCCATTAAGCTGTCGTCATCTGAAAATGTTCACATATTTTTCTATAGAATATTGTTTTCATGATAGGCCTATATTTTAAATTTATTTTAGCTGTATTTTTATTTTGATGTCACAGTAGGAAGCAGAGGCTAAGGAGACTGGTATTTACAGGAAGACATAGGGGCACTTGTTTCAGATATGGGAGCTTAGACTGCCAAGCCCTGGCATGACTCTGTCACTTGTGGTGTTTCTAACTATATCAGTAGTTGTATTAAAATTGGGTTAATGAAATGTCCCTATTACCTTTAAGCAATAACATTATGGTTATGCTTAACAGCCATCTATGAATGGCGTTTGTGTCCCCAGACACCCCAACGCATGTTACATCCATACGTTTTTGTTCGATTGAAACATTTTCACTGGCCTGGCACAGTTCAGCTGGACCAGAAAAAATTGAAATAAAAATAACAATGAATATAAAGGGTCAGCTCACACAAAGCATAGAGCTGTTGCAGACTGTACAACAGAAAGTCTTAATGCAACTGGACTAGGGATGGGACGATTACCGGTTTCACGGTAAACCACAATAAAATGTCCGTACGGTTAGTATTACCGTTTAAAATTTAATTTTCATTAAAACCGTCTTTGATTACCGTGATTTTGAAAACTCACGGTAAATCCTGTCCATCTGGAATCAGTCTGACGCAGGTGCGCGCATGCAACTTTGTTTTTTGCACGAGAAGTCAAGGCGGAAGGCAGTGACAGTGCTCGGGAGATTTTTCAGCCATCCAAGAGGACAAAATCTGAGATGTGGTCATATTTTGGCTATTGCAAGAGTCCTGAGGGCAATTTAATCGAGGATTGGCACCCTGTCTGCAGAGGAATGT
>JACXGM010039878.1:0-10462 GCA_016801145.1 Umbra pygmaea
TGTTGGTTTGTAGCGGCTTACATAAGTTAATGTCCGGAATGATCCAAGAAACAGCAGATTGAGAAACATCATACATGGGCTTGCTAACTAGGGTACCTTTCCTTGCCTTGACCTATGGATGTTGAAATGCATCTTCAATTATAACCCTGACATTCTTATTGTCTGACTACAATGTTGTTGGCATGGGGAGCAAGTCTACAATCCCTCAGCCACTTTCCCTGTTCTTC
Source organism: Umbra pygmaea (assembly GCA_016801145.1). Classification (NCBI taxonomy): domain Eukaryota; kingdom Metazoa; phylum Chordata; class Actinopteri; order Esociformes; family Umbridae; genus Umbra; species Umbra pygmaea. Next base: position 228 of record JACXGM010039878.1, read on the forward strand.
TACAAGGACTTTGTTCCCTAACCTTGTTTCTGGGCAGGAACCTGGAGAAGTGTGGGACTTAAGGGAACATAGACTCTGCATCATATTTCATGCTATAGGAAAATAAACATGTATACACTTCAGTTAAATGTTGTGAATTGCCCCAAATGAACAATTTTATTGCAGTTTCACATGTTATGTAGAGTATTTAGTCATAAAAATATAAATGTTGTGCAACTTAAAAATGTATTTGCTTAAAAGTGCACTGTGTAAAATAACTTGGAGTGAAAATATAACTATTTTCTCCTTCAGTGACTAGCTTACAAAGGCATGTAGAAAATGATTTTCATGATGTTTAAAAAATTGGAAAAGCAGTTTAGATGGGACAATCATTTCCTACACTATGCAGTGCTTATTTGAACAATAATTGCAATAATAATATGACAAGGTGTGCTTCCACAGTGTTTGTTAATGGGCATGTGCCAGTCCGTCTTTAATCAAATTCACACATTATTGTGTTTCGAAATCATTGCATAGGAAACCATTCTCTCACATATCTTTTCCGATTTTTACACCTCGAATTGTACAAAAAAGCACTGTTAATTACTTGTGTATGTAGACAACTGGTAATGCATACAGCAATAGAGCCAGCTAAGATTTAAAATACAGTACCAGGCCCTGACTTACAGTACTTTGCAACCACAAAGAATGCTTTACAGTGACTAGAGTCAAGGAAAAAAACAATATCGGTACAAAAACATCGAACACAGGTTTGCTTTAGAATACAACACCACTCATTAGTATGTAAACTGAAACTACATCAACATTATACAGTGACAACTATATAGATACAGTTTCAAAACTCTGAAAATGATGATAAGGTAGAAAATAATAACTTAGTTAATCATAAAAAATATGAAGGAAATACTGAATAAGATGTGAAACATGCTACCAGCAAGGACCCAGAAGTAAAAATGTTATGTTTCTCTTGAGGGAGCCATTTGTAAAATTTCCACCATCCAGCTGTTCAACCTCTACTTAGGAAACCAAATTAGATCAAGCTTGCCTGAATAATTACTGACCTGTGTCTAGACCGCCTTTTCTGTCCAAATTATTAGAAAAAGTTGTGTTATCTCAAGTAATTACATTTTTTAAGTCATCAGACATTTTTGAACCTCTACAATCAGGTTTTTCAGCTCACCATAGCACTGAATCAGCATTATTGAAAGTGTTTAAAGATTTATTGTCTATCGTTGATTCTGGGAATAATGCTGTTTTAATTTTATTGGACCTCATCACTGCCTTGATGCCTCCTAATCGCGAGGTTGGAACACTGGGCTGGGATAAAGGGGACTGCATCACAGTGGTTCAGATGCTATCTCACAGACAGGGCCTTTTCAGTCATTATGGATACTTTTTCATCTTCTGTAGCTCCGGTTTCCTCTAGGGTTCCACAGGGGTCAATTCGGGGGCCAATTCTTTTTAATCTGTATATGCTCCCCCTGGGAGATATCATTAGGAAACACAGCATCTTGTTTCATTTTTATGCCGATGATACACAACTTTATCCGCCTTTGAAACCCAATGATTCTGTTCAACCTCTCTTAGACTGTATATTGCGGATATAAAAAAGTTGCTTTCGAGTAATTTTCTCCAACTGAATAATGAAAAGTCTATGTCTAAAGTTTATCACCTCACATTTAGATTATTGCAATTCCCTTTACTATGGTTTTCCCCAGTCCTCTCTCTCCCGTCTTCAGATGGTGCTGCCAGACTTTTGTAATGATCCCCCTTAAGGAGATCGTACATTGTTTAGTGTTTCTTGTCTAGTGTTCCTTTTGAGTAGCTCCCCCATGTGTTATTGTTTAGGTTTCTTCCCTGTGGGTTTGTTTTGGTTCAGGTTCCCGCTTCTTCAGTCACATGACCATATCACATGTTTTATTTAACCAATAGATCGTCAGCATCCTCTCATTAGTTCACAGATGTATTCTATCATCCCTCATTAAGCCTTGTATTTAGTTTGCTTGTTTTAATCAATTCCCTGTCGGTCATTGTTGCTGCGTCAAGCAGGTGTGTATGTCGCGTTATGTGTATAGTCAGATAAATATTTTGTGTTTGCCCCTTGAGGCAGTATTTTGGTTAAAGAGTGTTTTTATAACTTTTAACATCCACTAGGAAGTTTGATCACATTTCCCCAGTCTTGGCCTCTTTGCACTGGCTTCCTGTCCAGTATTGAATACATTGTGAAATGTTATTGTTTGTTTTTAAAGCTCTTAATGTACAGGCCCCTTTGTATATCTTGGACCTCCTACAACTACACACACCCATTAGGATACTGAGGTCTGCAGATAAACTACTGTTTTACCCCCCCCCGTCACGCTGCATACGTTCAGGTGATACAGCCTTCTCAGTTGCCGCTCCTAGGCTGTGGAATCAGCTTCCCCTTTCCATTAGGCAGGCTCCATTGACTGTTTTTAAATCCAATCTTAAAATGCACTTATATGCATTAGCGTTTCCCACTACCTCTTGAATTACTTTATTTATTTTACAGACTGTTATTGACTGTTAGTATTTTCTTTTCACTATGTATTCTATGGTGTCCTTTTTATGCTTCTGTTCAGCACCTTGGTCAGCCTCGTGTGCTTTATAAATGAATTTACTTTTTTACTTACTTACTTACTTACTTACTTACAAAAGCAAATAAATGCTAATTACTGTATATTATAATGGGGTTGCGGAAGGATGTTATGTCAAAAAGATAACTTTCCAAACAGTTTTTACTGTGTGCCTATGTTGTGCTCAGTATATTATATTCAACTTTTCAATCCGGTTGGCATAAAACCTTTTTTATTATAACCAGAGTTGCTTTCCTAACATATCCAGAGTTTCAGCAGTAAGAGTGCTGTATATTCTATACAATAATATTAATGATATAAATTTATAGTCGCGGTGACTATTTACAGATGTACAGATCCAGTGTATGCGTCAGTCTCAAAGTAGAGGAAAGGGCAGAGTTTTGGGAACAGTATATGCTGAAAATACACTGCTAAGTTAAATCCAGGGCTGTAGGAAGGAATAATGTGCTCTTACTGGAACGATACACCTTGACAGACTTAATGTTGGAAGTACTTCCTCCATAAGCCACATATCCTGTTCACTCTGTTCACTGTGTGGGTTTCTTGCTGGTCTCAGCAAGGTAGTACAACCCAATACCTCTGTGTACACTACCGAAACCCTCAGCCAGATGATGTTATGCCTGCTGTGTCTCAATCCATGGTCTAACTACAAGAAACCACATCCGCATGCAAACACAAACAACTGCAGAGAGAGAGAGAGAGAGAGAGAGAGAGAAAGAGAAAGCAGCGTTGCAGGGTTCAGCAGTGGTGGTCTGAAACAGAAGGGATAAACCATGTCCTGCTGACACAAGCAGTCTCCTCACAGTATACCTTTATACATGGACTGTACAGTAAATAGAAAAAGGGAATGTTCATGCGGGATATAGATGTGTGGGTGTGCACATATTATGTGTATGTTTGCGGTGCCCCGATCCAGCGCTGACAGAAATGGGAAAAAAGAGAACAACAGGTCAAGGACTTACACCAGATATTCTTAAGAGAGAAGAGAGGGGCAAATAGGGAGAGGAAAGAAACAACATGATGATTTTGGGGTTTGTAGACATACAGTATAATCAGCCTTTGATTTTATGTGATTGAGGCTCTGATTTCACCTTCCTTCTACCCCCCCGCCTCCATCTCTCCCACCTGCTGATTTCCCTCCCTCTTTTGCCCCTCCTAGAGTGACTGTTGAGTTTTGGTTTCAAGCATTTCCAGGGTGGAAAACTGCTCTCTCTTTCAATGAGATGAGGTGTGTCTGCTTGCCGTCAGGTTCAGTTCAAAGCCAGGGGGATTCAGGTCGGTGTGTCTTTACGTAAGGAAGGCAGATGCCTCTCCGTTTGACTCCATTTCCCATTATTTTTAAATCAACTGTTAAATCAAGCTGGAAGCCACAGTTCCCTTAAGAGCAAATAATGGCTAGGCAAACAATAAAACATCGCAGCATCATAATGACATAGTATTTGGACCTACTGTACATAGATGAGTAGGGAACTCACCAATGTGACTTTCAAAATGCTTGCTAGTAATACATGAAGCTCTTGGTAAATTGCCCTCAGACAGACCCAGGATCAGCATTCCTTCACCAATGTGAAAAGGGAAAACCTGTCCATATATCAGTGGGCAACAGCTCTATGACATAAGTTGACTGTGAGCATCTAGTGACCATTAGACTGCAGTGGTCAGACCAACACAGAGGAGATCATGGTGAGTAAAGGACACATCTATAGAATGTCACAATGTGGGACTGACCGTGCTCATGTCCCCTGGGCTTCATATACATTTGTTGTAATTTCTCTCTTTATCTATCTATTTATTTATCATATCTATTTATTTATCTCTCTATCCGTCGCTGTGTTATGAAAGATGAAGAGCACAAGGACAAGTGGAAAGGTGGGAAATAGAAGGGGAGGCAGCGCAAGGAGGGAGAGAGGAGGGTGACGGACAGGAAGCGAGGAGACACAGTGGGGAGGAGAGGCTAAAGAAATGTTAAAAGCAGATGGAAGAGTATGAGAGAGTTGCAGTGACGCAGACGAGTAGAGACAGGAGGGGAGGTAGGGTCCTCTCTCACCCAGCAGAGGAAGAGTGTCTGGCCGGAACGAAATGCCACCCAAATGAGGACAGATTGGGGTGCTGGAGAGCTGGGGTATAAACTAGGCTGAGCCTCCATTACTGAGGGGACAAGATGGATAGTCCCCTTTGTCCTGAGAGAGGAATACACACCCAGTCACACACACAATGTCACACACACACACAGCAATACTTTATTCATCCAATATTTATACAGTTAATCCCATTGAGATAAAAATCTCGTACCCAGGAGGCCTATGCCAACGCAGACGGATGGACAGACATGTTGTGTTAGTCACAACTTCCTGTACAAAACTGTAGTGGTCACATATTGATCAAGCACAGAGACACAAATCCACTAAAGCATTCTATTTGCTTTCTGATATTTTTTTCATTATTAGGTATATATTAACTTTAATTCCAAGGTTTCTATATTTCATATATTAACATTAGTAGCATTATGAATCAAGGTGTTACTTTCTGTAACTGAGTTATGATTATGATCTCTTTGTACTTTGTGTCCATCCAAGATGTTAAGCAGTTAATTTTATTAAAAGCAGACTAATAACTTTCTCCCTACATCCCTTCTACATCCCTTAATGGCAATAAAGTTGGAATTTTATGTGAAACTAAAGCCCTTTTTATGAATGTCTCTGATCATCGGCTGACATCAATAACAGAACAAGCTGGAGGACGTGATCAGTTAGGAGAGATTTATGGAGATTAGAAAAGGAGCCTGTAGTAGTATGCCATTTGACAAATGACACCCTAGCCCATGCAAGGCTTTTGACTCGGGCCCATACTGTACAGTCTTATGAAGAGAATAGGGTGTGATTTAAGGCGCATCTGTATACCACTTACTGAGGTTACGCCAGAAGCGTCCTCTTTTACAGTAGCTTAGTGTAACACTATTGATTCCACCACTGTCCGACAGTGAACCAGTGGCCCATTGAACCCACCAACAACCATTACCTATGAAGCGGTATTATCAAGCTCCAGGGCAAAACAAAAATAACTACCTCAAGGTCCCTGATTGAGTGACGTCAACGATTGAAATTCTACCACCACACACTTCTGACTGGATAGCCATTTCTCACAAGTTGTATGACTGCAAATGAGTACTCTCACGTTTGTGTATATATATTGTACATAAATTGTATGTATAGATTTAGAGTATTAATTTGCACACATTTAACGAGTATGAAAAGGCTAAGCATTTAGAAGTGCATGCGGGTTACATTACAGCACTGGTTGCAAAGATTTTGGTAATAATAAAATGTAGTGTACAGTAGCCATTGGTACGCCCATTCTCTAGACTGCTGTAACCTTTTTAAACAATGCGTAAGTCTTGTTTTGTTGCAGGACAGATTTGTTGCGTTTTTCCTGTGTACCATGTGATTGAACTACATGCATCTAAATAGGCAATAACAATAATTTTATACTTTTGATTCTGTGTGATTAAGTTTAATTTTTTTACTAAAGTAGTATTCTAAAGTGTTTAATACCTTTCATTCTGTGAGTTGTAGTGGTGTGTGTGTTACTCACTGGTATATAGCACACAGTAACAGACACACTTTAGGCTCCTCCCAGAAGCCCTGTCCCAGCCAACCTGAAGATCCTGGAGGAACACATGAACATAATAAACACTTCATTGTAAAATGCTGTGAAATATTTACATTTTATTGTGTAAATGACATGACTCTTGCACTTGATATAAACAATATATGACATAAATTAAAAATGCATGGCCCTCCCCTATTTTTTTCCGGCAACTAATTACAGTACATAAATTGCATACAGTCTCTTGTAGCTTATAAAATTAATTCAATATTTTCCATATCACAACTAAATTGGTTTCAATGTTTTTATGCTAATATGACCTCCTTAGATCAGAGGTTTCTTTACAGGTTAACTACTATATTTACACATGATATAATTTACTGTACATTGGTAGGTTTTTCTTAATTTAAAATATAGATAATCTTTTGGTATATTATAGTGTTTTCACAGTAGCTCTAATTACATTTGCCTACCGCGTATGATAATTATCAGTAGCTGGATATCTCATATATGTAAATTGTATTATAATTTATACATGGAATAATTTAAACAAGAAGAAAAATAAAGGCAACATATCTGAAAGGGTCATTAGCATGATCAATTAGAGAGGATAACATGTAAGATAGTGTATTATTTTCGTTTTCAAATCATGATAAGCAAGCAGACCTTCTAGAATGAGGTTATGGAGAGATAGAGCGAGAGAGAGAGAGACATCAGAAGGGATATAAAGTGATACAGAAAGAGAGAGAGAGCTGTTCTTAACCTCTCCATGAGTCCCAGTGGGACAGGGCTCCAGCACTGTTTATACTACAGACACAGTTCAAATAGATCTAAACAGCAACAGAGAACAGATTTGATCTGGTTTGATCTTTTCACACAGGGAAACATAATCAGGTTTCACTCCCAAATGTGTTTTGGACCACAGCTGGACGAGGTCCAGGGGACATCCTTTAAGTAATTCCATCCCATTGACACTAATATTTCTGAAAGGTTTATTTGCATACTGATCAATTTATATCATTGTAACTATACTGAAACCCACCAATTGAACAAAATAAGTGATTTTAGTCTTTACCTTGTTTTTGTGCGACCTAGAACCTTCAGAAGGCTTTTACGTACCTTGACAAGATAATGAACTGGTCATCTGGGGAAAATTCCCAGTGGGCCTTCTAAACCGGTGGCCAGTGAGTCCTGGGACAGATAAAAACATATTTTTTTGTCACTCACCTCGTTGGACTGGGGCAAGGAATGAGGCATTCTCCTACTTGTAGCATTCAAAGGCGGCATTAAATTGATCAGAGATTATAGTCAAACATGATTAATTATGAATAAACTATGAATGAGCTTAAAGTTTCATCATTAGGACACTGAATTAATGTCTGCTGAAAATGAATTTGGTTAAGCACTTCTATGTGAATAATTTAATTTGAATTCAAATAATTTGTTTGAGAGTAGATCAGAGAACATCAATACTGGGTTATAATGTCAAATCCAGGCCAAACTGAGTGGTTTCACAAATGATTTTGTTAAAAGCAAAACATCCCAGACTAGTACTAAATATTCACCCTTCCACACACTGTGGTCTAGATATGCTGTAGGGTTATTTATAAGCACAGCTTCTAAAATAAGCAATAGGACACCATAGGCAGGGATGTCAAACCGGTTCCACGGAGGGCCGAGTGTATGCTGGTTTTTGGTCTTTCCTTTCAATTAGAGCCCAATTAAGAACTAGACTGCCAGGTGAGGGGAGATCTTAACCAATTAGTAACCTATCCAATCAGTCAGGTTCAAGGTAAGAGCGAAAACCTGCATACACTCGGCCCTCCGTGGAACCGGTTTGATACCTGTGCCATAGGGGGTGTTATATGGCCAATATACCATTACTATGTTTTCCACAATCACTACACATCTTAACTATTGTACACTGGAGAAAATAGTTCTGGTCGTATTTTGAGATTGAATTACATATTATTATTACTGTATTATTATAATTACAAATTACATACTGTAATTTTGAGATTACAGATATGTTTCATACATACACAAGTGTTATTTCTCTCAGATTTTGTTTAGATACTGTGTACAATATATTCCCATTTCCAAGATAGGCAAGGCATCTGACAGGTGTGGCAGAGGCTAATTAAACTGCAAGATCATTACACATGTGCCTCGTGTACTGTAGACATAAAAGGACAATGTTTTTTGGGGAGCATGTATTTGGTGGCCACTAGAGGCTTTCATTCTTCTCTATGATTTTTCTATGTCCAACAGATCTTCCCTAAGTCTCCCCAGTGTAACATTGACCAAAACATTGCTACATAGCCTTTCACACAATGGATCAAATCAGATCCACTTCCTTCCATCAGTTGAAATACAGACTCGGATGTGATGGAAATTGGACGTCATTCAACACTAATTCAAATCAAATTAATAACTTGCACGAAATGGAACCAATTTAGCACTATTCCCTCAGCTTGTCATTCTCGTGGAAGTGTTGCCATGGCAAAGGCACTGATCTGGTACATTTTGAGCAATTTAGCTAAAACAACTCTAGTTCAAAAGTAGACTTACTGTACTGCATGAGCGTAGCTGGAGGGCATGGTAACACCAACTTAACTTACAATCTAAGATACTGGGATGGACTTTGCGATGAGCATCTTACACGCTATTTCAGGATCCTCTGAGTGAATTTCACAAGTTAAATTGACTTCTCATAACACTCTGCCAGCTGGAATTGGGCCAGTGTTCTTCAGTCACAAGATTAAAAACCATCTGGCAGTTCTTTCTGGCTTCATCTGTTTAAGTCATAACTGACAAATTGTTTTAGCATAGTATTTGTTAAAATCAATGGTTTTCAACCTTTTTCGGCTACTGTATTACCAAATGAATTTTGCTCTAGATGGACTATGACTGAAGTACCCACAATGGTAACATGAGTCTTTTCAAGTGGATAGGCCAAGTACTCCCACCCCTGGTTGTGAACCTCATGTAAATCTGTCAGTTGTCAGCTAGACTGGGGAGTTGAATGAATTCATTAGAAAAGGACAGAGGGCGTTACCTGCTCTAAAAGGATGCAGTGTTATAAAAGGATGAGTGACTGGCTCACAATACTGCTGTGTCAGTAATGCAGCCATCAGTTTGAATTATCAACCAACTAACAATGCTTGGGGGCTCAACTGAGGCAATAGAAATTGGCTTGAAGGGCTTTTTGTGGGACAAGACTGCCCTTTCTCTTTGGACTCTAGCAACCCCTTGTGATAAATCTGGCAGTTACAAGCTTAATTTTGGTTGTTGACTGGTGAAATACTTCATTTTCAATCATGTAGGTGAAAGTGATTACATCCTGGATGAGCGAGCTGAGGGATAAGATCCTTTGCGGGACGTGCTTAGGAGGACGCCTAAATCTTTTACTCTTTAGGGCCTGCTGGAAATGCTATGATGAGGTACAGGCGATGGCTGCAGGGTACCGGACAATGATGGATGAGGTCAGGATGGACGCTATAATGGCAGTGTAGAAGTGCACCATCATTGTCTTTGGCAGGTGGAACTGCTTCAGCTGCCACAGGAAGTACATCCTCTGTTTTGTTTTTGTGAGGGAGCTGATGTTCAGTTCCCACTTGAGGTCCCGGGTAATGGTGGCACCCAGGAAGTGAAAGGACTCCACAGAGTAGTCACACCGAGGAGTCACACCGTGGAGTCACACAGGGCAAAGGGGCTGAAGGGCAGCTGGGCTTCTCCTGAAGTCCACTACCATCTCCTATGTCTTTAGGGCATTGAGCTCCAGGTTGTTCTGGCTGCACCAGGACACCAGATGGTCAGTCTCCAACCTATAGGAAGATTTGTCTCTATTAGAAATTAATCCGATGAGGGTGGTGTCATTTGCAAACTTTAGGAGCTTGAGACTGGACGTGCAGCTGTTGTGCCTCCTTTTGGACAGGAAGTCTGTGATCCACCGACATGTTGATTTAGAGCTTGTCCTGGAGCAGGGCTGGAATGATGGTGTTGAATTCAGAG
>JACXGM010039879.1:0-10463 GCA_016801145.1 Umbra pygmaea
GAGAACCTGAAGTGTATTTCAAATTAATGAATTATTTTCACTAAACATTCCACGTTGTATTTTTTAAGTAGCTTTCTTACCCAATATAGCACTTACTATATTAGAAGCTCAGAATAAGATCCTGTCTCCTTTATAGAGCCCCCAATGGTGGCTGTTGTGGCCTCTGATCTTCATTGAATGGCACCGTTCTCCAGCGCAATATCGTGGTGAACCCTGCATGCCATAATTATGTTGCAGGCCTTCTCTGGTGTGTATAGCAGTCCCCCCACCCCACCCCGCTTACCCAAGACAGAGACACCTGCCCTTGAGCAAACCTATACATCACTCCACTGTGGTTCGTGTGCGTGTGTGCGCACTGTTGAACCTGCGCTTCTGCTTGTTTCGGGATTTGCAAGCTGTGTTAGGTACTCAGTCAGGGCATAACCTTTTTCACCAAGAGGAATCAAATCCAACCATTTCACCAAAGAACTATGTAGAACTATTATAATAATTGTACGAGGGCGGAACTCACCGAGGAGATGACTCCAGCCATGCAGTGCCTTGTTCCAATGCTGCAGTTTAGAAAAATAAGGAGACGCGCGTCCCACCCAGCCACTGGGCTACCATATTCAGAACGAACATCCTGGCATCACATATGATCTGAACATTGATTGAATCAATGTTTTTGCGATTGATAAATACGTAATCATTCATTAATGGTGGCTACAGACGCAGTACAATCAATCGCCCAATTCGCCCCAATTGGAAACCCAGCAATGTCATAAAATTGTCTTTTAATCATAGTTTGAATATACCAGAAAGGGACTTCATAGCCGCCAAAACTGCTGGCATACTTCGACTATTGTTGGCAGTGATATACCAGACCTGTCCATGATCGCTTGCTGAACGGTCCCAATGTAGAGAGCGCGCATTAAGGTCCACCAGATCTGCCATCGCTTTGACTACAGGACTGCCAAAGCGCTTGTTTAAATTATATATATATAATTTTCAAATATATTATTTCATTGAAATTGTTGTTTACCTAATTTCTGCCCTCATGTTCTAGCCCACCCCGAAGTGAAAGGGAAAAAATAAACCACTTAATAGCAATGTGCTGTATATAATTAATTTGTAATTCTGAAATGTAATTTGCAATATGGGGTAGTTGCGATGCAGACACATTCATCAATGATTGCTGGTTCAACAATTCACTGATCCGTGTGTTTATTATACCATGAACGCCGCTAGTCACACTAGAGAATTTGCATACACAAGGTCAGACCAGACGTGAGATTTGCCTACGATCACATTCAAATTGATAAATCCTTTGCTTTGCGTAAGAATAGGCGTACTCCCGTCGTACGCCTGGTTCATAAATGAGGGCCAATGTGTTCCTGGTAGCTTCACATTTGAGTCTTCTCAAATCTTTGGAAGTTAAAAGATGTCTTTTTTCTCAACACGTTTCTTCTGACCCTGTTGACTATTTGCAACAAAACGTTTGATGGTTCTGTGATCACGCCCCAATTTCTTAGCAATTTCAAGAGTGCTGCTAGCCTGGAAATCCAAACCAAAATCCGAAAGATTAAGGGTTTGGTACTGAGTAATGAAAATGATCCAACTCAAGGCACCAAGCATGCATTTGAAAATCTCACTGCACGCAATTGGATAACACTATGTCGTACAACCAATCACAAAAACTGCCGAGCTAACTGGTAGATTAAACTCTTGCCGTTTCTGCTTGGGCAAAACAGCAAAAAAGTCCTTCTTGCAAAGGAGTGATTCGATCGCCGTCTTCTGTTCTTCTTTTACATTAAAAGCCAAATCTAACTCATTTATTGTTGCAGCCAAAGCCGTTTCAAATAAATTCTGTTCATCCGTAACCATCTTGCAATGTTGCGCTGTTGTCATCTGTTTAGCTTGCCTCTGGCCCACCTATATCAGATACACCGATGTGATTGGTGCAGCTTGGCTACAAGGGCATAGTTAATGAGCAGAATTACTGAATGCCAGAGTGACTTGCTGAGAAAATTCTAATTGTGCTTTCGCAAGAACTCTGGATTTCCAGGGTAGAATGCTGGATCCCTCTGAAGTACTGTTTTACAATTTTTGACCTTTCTGAGTGACTTAAAAAAAATTTTTTGGCACATTTTGCCTAATAATTATGCACATCTTGATATAGGGTGTTCATTGGCCATATCATGCACACCCTCCCTCATCATCACACAAATACACATCATATGATATGCTTAAATCCAATAAGCATTCCAGTACTCAATTGGTACTAAGGGGCCCACAGTAGGCCAAGAAAATATCCCCCACACCATTACAGCATGCCCAACAGCCTGGACTGTTGATACAAGGCAGGATGGAAACATGCTTTCATGTTGTTTATGCCAAATTCTGACCCTACCATCTGAATGTTGCAGCAGAAATCAAGACTCATCAGACCAGGCAAAATTTTTCCAATCTCCTATTGTCCAAATTTGATGGGCCAGTGCAAATTGTAGCCTCAGTTTCCTGTTCTTAGCTGACAGGAATGGCACCCGGAGTGGTCTTCTGCTACTGTAGCCCATCTGCTTCAAGGTTGAATGTGTTGTGCATTCAGAGATGCTCTTCTACATATCTTGGTTGTAACGAGTGGTTATTTGAGTTACTGTTGCCATCCTCCTCTGACCTCAGCCATCAACAAGGTATTTTCGCCCATAGAACTGTCGCTAACAGGATACTTTATCTTTTTCTGACCATTTTCTGTAAACCTTAGAGATAGTTGTGAGGGAAAATCCCTGTAGATCAGCACTAAAATACTCAAACCAGCCCGAACCATGCCACGTTTAAAGTTACTTATGGTATATCACCTTTCTTACCCATTCTGATGCTTGGTTTGAACCTCACCAGATTGTCTTAACCATATCTACATACCTAAACACATTGACTTGCTGCAATGTGATTGGTTGATTAGATATTTGCGTTACCTCTTCCTATATCCTTGGGGTATAATCATAAGGTCACACATGTTAAATCCCTTTCATCCATCATCATGTGTAAAACCCAACAGCTTTCAGCTGACAAGAGACAGATGGTTGTTGACCTAAATTGATCATGTAACAGATACAAAACATATACATAAACAATACCAATAAGCAGTCAGTGCAATAATTAAAATGTTTCAGAAGTCCAGAACGATTACACATTTTCTAAGTAGATGCATGTGCATATTGCCAAGCATGGAGAAGAAGCTGGGTATGGAGGCAAATCCACAGAACACAGTTTTGGAAGGACTTGGAATTTTGTCTTGTGGTCAGATGAGACAAAAAATATACTTTTTGGCCTTCCACACACCATGAGCATATTTGGCAGAGAAAGGCACCCAATACCCACAGCCAAATATGGTGGTGGGTCATTAATGATTTGGAGCTGTCTTCCTAGCAGTGGTCCAGGGTCTCTTGTTAAGATCATTGGCATAATGCATTTCACCACCAGGATATATAAGAGAACCAGGTGTAGGCCACTGCCTGCAGTGCATGTGTGCTGTGGGATGGGTTGTGTCAGGATAGCAAAGACCTTTCTCCTCTACCTATTCACACTTTCTTGTCCAATAACGCATAAAAAAGGCCCTTTGTTAAGTCCCAAAACCTCCCCAATGTATGGTCCGTTAGTTTTACCTTCTCATGAAGTATAGCAGATCGTTTGTTGACTGTGTAATACCACCAAGCCTGTGATCAGTATGGCTTCTGTGTATTGATCAGGGGTTTTGGATGCAGGACAAGGTCGAAGGGGTTTCAGCAGACAGGACTACTTTGACACAGAGCAGGATTAAACAGGACCCTCCCTGGAGCTAAATAGCGGGCTTAAAACAGACAGACAAGGCAGACTGAGTAAAAGCAACACCTGGTGTATCTAAAAAGTATGCGCATACTGTAAGTCCCACTGGATAAGAGCGTCTGCTAAATGACTCAAATGTACACTCATTGGGTACACCTGTTCAACTGCTCATTGTCAATAATGATTATTTTGCAGCTAAGAAGGACCTTGGTTGAAATGATGATTATCTGGAGTCAGGTTGCAGTGGATCATAGAATCTTTAAGAAAGTAACATCTCATCTGGGAACAGGGACATCTCAGTGAGGAACCACAAGACAGGCTTCGAGGGAGCCCCAAATAACGATTAGAGTTGGCTTACAGTATATAGCCTTAGATTTGTTGATCACATACCTTCTAGAAGAAGACCGTTAGCTCCTCAGAACCGTGACTGACTCAAATGGCCTTGTTAGTTGTTATTCTCAAATAACTCAGTAACCCTTAACTGTGTCCCCTGTCCTGTTAGTAACTTCTCATGTTAGTCTGAATGGCATTCAGCATGTATCAGTTCTGTAATGGTATTACAGTTTTATATATATAATAGATAACATAGTTATAATCAGTCTAATATATAATAGAGTTGTATAAGCTATAAGTAAGCTTTACGCTAAAAGCTTATTCTTATTTTATTATATACAAGGGATGGCATCACTTTTGTCATAGTGACTTAGCTACTCCCTCCTCTCTAACTAAAGGGGAAAGCCCCACTACCTCTAAGATAACAAGTGTCACAGTGCAGAACAGGCATTACAATCTTCTAAAGGCTCTAAATCCTAGGTGCATAACACTCTCATCTAGTTATACCATTCTAAACAGTTTCAACTGTATTTTAACATGATTATATAGAATTACGTTCTCAACATCATTAAGGCAAATATCTAATCAGCCCCTCATTGTGGCAGCAAGTCTATGCATTTAGGCATGCAGACATGGTCAAGACGATCTGCTGAAGTTCAAACCAAGCATCAGAATGGTGACGAAAGGTGGACTAAGTGACTTTGAACAAAGCATTGTTTCTGCCAGATGGGCTGGTTTGAATATCAGCAAGCCATCTCCAGGTTTTTCAGAGAATGATCCAGAAAAACAAAAATATCCAGTGAGCAGAAGTCCTCTGGTCGAAAATGCCTTGCTGATGATGAGGCCAGAAGAGAATGGCCAGACTGGTACGAACTGATAGAGAGGAAACAGTAACTCAAATAATCACACGTTACGAACAAGTTATGCAGAAGAGTCTCTCTGAACGCCCAACATGGCGATCCTTGAAGCAGATGGGTTACAGCAGCAGACCACACCGGGTGCCGCTCATATTAGCTAAGAACAGGAAACTGAGGTTACAATTTGAATGGGCCCACCACAATTGGACAACAGAAGATTGGAAAAACATTGCCTGATGAGTCTCGATTTCTGCTTCACGTTCAGATGGTAGGGTCAGAATTTGGCGTAAACAACATGTAAGCATGGATCCATCCTGCTTTTTTCTCAATAGTTCATGCTGGTGGTGGTGTAATGATGTGGGGGATATTTTCTTACTACACTTTGGGACCCTTATAATCAATTGAACATTGTTTAAATGCCACCGCCTGCATGAATATTGTGGCACACCATGTCAATCCTTTTATGACCATATTGTACCCATCTTCTAATGGCTACTTCCAGCAGGACAACACACCATGTCACAAAGATCACATTATCTCAAACTGGCTTCTTGAAATTGACAATTAGTTTACTGTACTCAAATGACCTTAACAGTCACCAGATCTCAATCCAATCGAGCCCCTTTGAGATGTGGTGGAATGGGGGATTTGCATCATGGATGTGTAGCTGACAAATCTGCAGCAACTGTGTGATGCAATAATGTCAATATGGATCAAAATCTCTTGAGGAATGTTTCCAGCACCGTGTTGAAACTATGACATGAACAATTAAAGCAGTTCTGAAGGAAAAAGCTGGTCCAAACTGGTATGAACAAGGTGTACCTAATGAAGTGGCTGGTGAGTATAGAATGTAGTGGCCAGACAAACATCTTTCACCTGTGGGACTGAATCTTTTAGGTGGTTATTATTAGTTGATATTAGTTATCTTAATATCTTAAACATTGTTTTGTTAAAGCAGATTTAGCGTATGTTTGTCATTTATCAATTATTACACTGTCAACTACACATAATGGGATGTAAGATATCTTGTATTTTTTGTTAACAACGCAATCATGGCTTGAACGAATAGAGCAATTGTGAAGAATAATAGGTTTTTCTAATGTTGGTTTAGCCATTATAATGTTATATTCCTAGTAAATGCCTTCCTAGTAAATGAGCTGGCATGCAAAAAATCTACATAATTCATCTTATGATTATACAAGCCTCTCTTTTAGATAAGGAAGCAATTGTTGGCATATTGTAGACTTGTAAACATGTGGTCTGAATGATATACACTAAGGGCTGGTTTCATGGACAAGGATTGAGTCTAGTCTTGTACTAAAAAAGCAAGATCAATTAACATTTCCATTCAACTTGATTATTTAGTCCAGGACTATGCTTAATCTGTCCACAAAACCAGCCCTATTAGTACTAGGCATTAGTAATCTTGACAGCTGCAGGTGCTATGAACATATGCTTATTCGTAAACTGTAGAGTATTCCAAAAAATAATGAATTGTTAACAAACTGCATATCACTAATGATGCCATTGAAAGGTTTCCCCATATTGTGATTTATTTTGGGGAGAGATGTCTGTCATGTCATATAAATGGAGAACTTGATGTATACTTGTTATATACGTTTTTTAATTGTCCGCTATAATGCCAATAAATTAAGCAAATATTTTGTTTGTAACATAACTTTGATTGACAGGTGCAATTTTTTGAAATTTTTTGCTGAACGTCGCTATGATCTCGACTTCCGACCTTGCCTGCTTTGTTTGCTCCATTACTCTGCGTCATGCTGTGTAATTTTCTATATTGAATTGATTTTCATTGCACATGGCTGTAGCTGCTTACCTAGGCCCCTGTGTTAGGTTTGTTAGCAGCTAGGTTAAGTTCAGTGATAAATGTTAGGTTACTGAGTGTTATGGTTAGGTTATGGTAAGAGTTAAGCTTATGTTAAGGGAACATGGATTTTGTGTTAGACATGTGTGTATATGTGTGTGGATAAATCATCTTTAGTAATTTCCTGTCCAATCAGAGCCTGCATCAAAGCAATCAGCAGTAATTATAGGCTTACACACACACACACACACACACAAACCGACAAACCGAATCAACGGCCAGATCACGTCTTGGCATGCCTATCTCTCAGCTTGTTCTCCCCATATTCCACTTTTAATTCCATCTTCCTCTTATTTTCTCCAGTGAGTAGGAGCTGGGATAAAGCCACTCTATCAAAAGCTCCATCCATTGCCTCCCACTCGGTCTAAAAGTGCATATTTCTGTCTCTGCTTCAACAGTCTCCCACTCTATCCAAGAGCCAGTATTTCCGTCTACTTTAGACCAGTAGTCCGCATTATACCGCCATCCTCTGACACAAAATGTACACTTGAAGTTGTTAGGTAGGAAAGAGATTTTACCAATAGATCCCACCATCATCCAAACCTTTCCTTCACAGAGGGGAAGAACAATAGTGAGACTGGGAGAAGGACTTGAGGAGCAACTGGAGCGAAGGGAGGGGAAAACGTGGATTTGTCACCCTGCTTCTATGCTTTGTGTGTGTTAGTGTCAGGGACATTTGCCGCACTACGACTTGGTCACACATTATACCAGCAGAGGCAGTGGGACATACAGTGTGTTGAGGTCGACAGAGCAGCAAATTGCCTATCAGTGCCGGTAACCATTGAGTTAAGCATTTGTGCGACAACAGGGTTCCCGGAAAAGGTCACAGCATGCAGGGTCATTGGGAGACCCAGGCACTGCAGTACACGTGTATGAGAGTCAAAGATGGAAAGTATGTTCAAAATATGTGTCAGATATAATAATATATATATATATTTACTGATCCTATAACCCTCTTTGATAAAACCATAATTACCCAATGTCTAGGAAATGTGGATTTAGTGAGAGGATTTTAATATGACTTGTTAAACACCATTAATCGTGTTAATAGCTAGTAAAGAAAAATGTGTACATTGATGATAGCTTACTAGTTAATTCTCTGGCATTCTTTCTCCTTCACTACAGACTGATAACGTTCATGATTATTATTCCTACTCCTGTAACATCAGCACAGTCCTATATCCATTACAGCACAGGAGTGTGTGGGTAAAGCATATTAAAATACATGAAATGGTGGTATTAACAACTGTTTCTGTAGCAGTCCGCACATTACACCTGGTCTGCTCTCCACTCCATCACACAGGGTTGTCCATATTGATTACAATGCAGATTTATTCATTCACATCATTATGATGAATTATGTCAGGGAAGGACAAGATGGCTGGTCGAACATGATTGACAACCATTGTCTCACGGAGAAGAAGGGGTCTTGTTGTTCATTAGCCTAAATATCCCTCCAGATTCTCTTCTTTTAAATTTAGCGTACACTTCCCTTAAGAATTTTAATTGTTCTTTTCATTTTTTGTACCTTTGCTCTCTGTCAACATTGCCTTTTCTCTCCTTCATCTTGTCTCTCTCGTTCTACATATTTTTTATTAAATGGGGATTCTGTTGAAAATAATATGTCAATAGGGAACGGGCTGAATACACTTCGTAGCTAGCTGAGTGTCTTTTATTTGCACTGCAAATCCATTTAAGATCCGGTGTTAAGTTAAAACGTTTGTGTATTCATTGTAGTGGTGTTAACACCAGTGTCATTTAGATGTACACCACCTCTAGTTAAAAAGTAATACGAATTGAAGTGGAATCAACACTGCAGTGTGTTGTTGTTACTCAGCTGTGTTGAGGTAATTTAAAATCTGAGTGGCAAACACTGGTAGGAGCCTGATGTGTGTATTTCCCACAATGTTCCCTGAATTTGTTGAAGTTCTGTTTTTAGAATAGTATACATTTTCTGTCACTGCTCTGCAGAACAGCAACTTCATTTAGTCCAGGAGATTGAATCGTAGACAAGGGTGTTGCAAATGGCTGCCTGAATTAGCTCCCTTCTGCCTGAACTGGATGTGTGAGATGTTGGACTGAGCTGCCTTGTCACTTCAGTCTAGTGATTCTTTGTGGTAGGCTGAGTTGCTGCATTTTCAATTGTGGTTATTGGCTGGGAGTGAAATAAACAAATGTGTAAACTCCCTAGTTTGTATGAACTTAAGCCTTCCATGTTGAACAAGAAGTGTGATAAGAATCTGATGGCTTGGTGACTGGCGACACATGCCTGGAGGAAGCATGTGATTGATCTTCAACCATCCATCATCTCCTGAGTGCTGCCGGTGAGACGAGGCTTAAGAGGAACTGGACATGACAAGTTGCAAGGGGAGAGAAATGGGTAAAGATTCCCTTCCATAAGAAGATGTTCATGGTATGACACGTCTTGAGCTGCCTAGTCTGCTGTGGAGTGGATGCAGCGAGGTAAGGCTAAAAGGGTAAACCATGTAATCCAGAGGGAAGAAAAACTGATATTACTGATATATCTCCTCTAGCATTGGTCACAGTCATCTGTAAAGATTAGAATATCAACTGTACAATTTCACTCTTGGAAAATAACTTTATGCAGACATGAATTACTTCATCATGGCTTTCAGATTCTTTATCCAAACTAACTCATAATCCGCACATTCAATTACTCTAGACAGTACCAATACTGGTAGTTAAAAATGGGTAGGACGGTGCACTTCTTGTCCCAAACAGGCATTAAGCAAAACAAAATACAATACCTTTTGAGAGAGTGTGATAGCCATATTTCTGGCATCTACATAATTAGTTCATGCTAAAATTGGCTTTGAAAAGCGTAGTTTCTGGCGTTCTCATTAAATTTTGATGCTGATATTTCAGAGTTTCCGTTTTACACAATCATAGTCCCATTTCCACTAGTAAGTATAGTATATTTTTCATAAAGTTTACCTCACAAAACTCATCAGTACTGTCCCTGTAACCAGACACTGCCAACCGGTTGTACAATTCCAAATATGGGCAACTGTCAGCTGCTGGAAATGTAATGAAAAAAGAAGAAAAACAGGCCCTTAATTTGATTTAATTTATTTTCTGGCCTTTGCCCCTGTCTGCTGGGGCCCTAGTTACCAGCCCCAAATTAGCCTGTGTATTCTTATGACCCCTGAACATGGGTTAGCTGTGTTGTGGGTGTGTGGCCGTCTGTCTTTGGCAGTGTGTCTGATGGTGTGACGGAAACTAGGCGGTCAGGCTGTTTGTGCACAGTGAAGATGCTCAGAATTCTTTAAATATAATAATGTATATTATAATTTTAGTCCTTAATTACATTCTGATATTTGAAATTTTACTTTAGTAATACATGACTTAAGCGACTGCATTTTTAAGGAGCCCAGACGGTAAATCTGCTGTACCTGCAGTAACATCTGCTGTAATGTGTATGAGTCAAATGTTGAAACTTGAACTTAGAACTCTGATAAACTGTGTGTGTAATGTGTTAGAGGTGTCATTGTCTCCGACTGGCATTGTGTGTGTGTGTGTGTGTGTGTGTGTGTGTGTGTGTGTGTGTGTGTGTGTGTGTGTGTGTG
>JACXGM010039880.1:0-10461 GCA_016801145.1 Umbra pygmaea
GGGTCATCTTAATGCTACAGGATACAAAGACACTTTAGATCCAGTGAAGGGTCATCTTAATGCTACAGGATACAAATACACTTTAGATCCAGTGAAGGGTCATCTTATTGTACAGGATACAAAGACACTTTAGATCCAGTGAAGGGTCATCTTAATGCTACAGGATACAAATACACTTTAGATCCAGTGAAGGGTCATCTTATTGTACAGGATACAAAGACACTTTAGATCCAGTGAAGGGTCATCTTAATGCTACTGGATACAAAGACACTTTAGATCCAGTGAAGGGTCATCTTAATGCTACAGGATACAAAGACACTTTAGATCCAGTGAAGGGTCATCTTAATGCTACAGGATACAAAGACACTTTAGATCCAGTGAAGGGTCATCTTAATGCTACAGGGTACAAAGACACTTTAGATCCATTGAAGGGTCAGCATGTTCCAGCATGACTGTGCCTCTGTGCACAAAGTGGGGTAAATGAAGATGTGGTTCAGAAGAACTGGAGTGGCCTGCAAAGAGCCCTGACCTCAACCCCAATGAACACCTTTGAGATGAACTGGAACGGCGATTCCGAGCCAGGACTTCTTGTACGGTGTCAAACCTCACAAATGCTACTTTGGCTGAATAGACACACATTCCTATGGACACACTCCAAAACCTTGTGTAAAGAAGTCCCATAAGAGTGGCAGCTGTTATAGTCACAACTCCTTATTAATGCACATGTTTAAGAAAAGGGATTTCCAACAAGTTCATATTAGTTTGAAGGCCAGGTGTCCTCCTCCTTTTAACCATACAGACGTATGCAACAGTTTAGGCACCCCTGACAATTTCCATGATTTTCATTTATAAATAATTGGGTTTTTGGATCGGCAATTTAATTTTCATCTATCAAATAACTGAAGGACACAGTAATATTTCGGTAGTGAAATGAGGTTCATTGGATGAAATGTGCAATATGCATCAAAACGAAATTAGACAGGTGCATACATTTGGGTACCCTTGTCAATTTGTTGATTCGAATACCTAGCACACCTAACTACCTGGCACTGATTTATTGGAACACACAATTGGTTTGGTGAGTTCATTAAGCCTTGAACTTCATAGACAGGTGGATCCAATCATGAGAAAGGGTATTTAAGGTGGCCATTTGCAAGTTTTTGTTCTCTTTGACTCTCCTCTGAAGAGTGGCAACATGGGGGCCTCAAAACATCTCTCAAATGCCCTGAAAACAAAGATTGTTCAACAGTATGGTTTAGGGGAATGCTACAAAAAGCTATCACAGAGATTTAAGATGCGAGTGTCCACTGTGAGGCGCATAGTGAGGAAATGGAAGACCACAGGCACAGTTCTTGTTAAGGCCAGGAGTGCCAGGCCAAGTAAAATATTAGAGAGGCAAAGGCAATGGGTGGTGAGATCGGTCAAAAACAGCCCACAGACCACCTCCAAAGACCTACAACATAATCTTGCTGCAGATGGTGTCACTGTGCATCGTTCAACAATTTAGTGCACTTTGAACAAGGAGAAGCTGTACGGGAGAGTGATGCAGAAAAAGCCTTTTCTGCACACACTTCACAAACAGCTATGCAAACACACATTTGGACAAGCCAGCTTTATTTTGGAAGAAGGTTTTGTGGACTGATGAAACAAAGATGGAGTTATTTAAAGGGGCGTTATGTGTGGCGACAAAAGAAAAAACACAGTGTTACAAGACAAACGCTTGCTACCCACAGTAAAATTTGGTGGAGGTTCCATCATGCTGCGGGGCTGTGTGGCCAGTGCCGGTACTGGGAATCTTGTTAAAGTTGGGGGCTGCATGGATTCCACTCAATATCAGCAGATACTTGAGAATAATGTAGAGGAATCAGTCACAAAGTTGAAATTATGCCAGGGCTGGATATTTCAATAAGACAATGACCCAAAACACTGCTCAAAATCTACTCTGGCGTTTAGGCACAGGAACAAGTACAATGATCTGGAATGGCCATTCCAGTCCCCAGACCTGAATATCATTGAAAATCTGTGGGGTGATTTGAAGTGGGCTGTCAATGCTCGGCAACAATCAACCCTAACTGAAGTGGAGATGTTTTGCAAGGAGGAATGGTCCAAAATACATTCATCCAGAATCCAGACATTCATTACAGGCTATAGGAAGCATCTAGAGGCAGTTATTTCTGCTAAAGAAGGCTCAACTAAATATTGATATGACATTTCTGTTGGGGTGCCCAATTTTATGCACCTGTCTAATTTAATTTTGATGCATATTGCACATTTTCTGTTCATTCAATAAACCTTATTAATATTTCACTACTGAAATATTACAGTGTCCTTCAGTTACTTGATACATGACAATAAAATTGCTCATCCAAACACCCAATTATTTATAAATTAAAATCATGGAAATTGTCAGGGGTGCCTAAACTTTTGCATACAACAGTATATAGTGTAGTATGTTTCTCACGATAGTGTAAAAGTTGCTAGATATCGGTCAAGCCAGCAATCATCATTATACAATGGTGCAAGATGGTATTTTGAAGTATTTCATGTTTTTTTTTCAACTTGCATCAAAACCTACAGCTGGGAATTTACCGTATGTTGGAATATTAAACACTGTGTACCGACCCACCTGAAATCCCAGAGACATCAGATCAATGGATTACCTGTTATTTGCCACAGCCTGGCCAGGCTGATCTCATGTCAATACATAACAATGTTTACAAAATAAGAAATTTGTACATGTGTGTTTCCGAATCCGGAGCCTTAGAAACGTAAAGCCTCATACATTTAAGAAAAAAATCTGTTTATCTTAACATAACACTAACCTTAACCTCACCTTACCCTAACCTTAACTTTAATAACCTAGCATGTTATGCTTGATGAAAATGATCCCCAAGTACTTTAAATTGTAACCAATTTGTGTAGTCTTGGATATTTTCCATTAGAATGGCAATTCAATATGTACAAACGTTCCCACTTTAATGGCCATATACGTAAGTCTGTCTATGTAATGAGACGACATATTCATTACGTACGGTTACCCATGTATTGCCATGGGAACAGGTACTCTAGGCCTGGCAGTCCACTCAGCGAACAGGAGATGACGATAGCAATGACACACTAAAAGGGTGGGAGTGGTCTTAAAATTCAGAAGCCGGGCCAACCGATTTCCACTACCGAGCGTGCTAATAGCCAAAGTTCAATCAGTGGACAAACAAAAAGACCATCTCAAATCAGGGATAGCCTTCCAGAGAGACAAAATAAAATCCTCAGTTTTTGGCTCACCCCATTCATCAAAATGAAATACATCCAACCACTGGGATTTACAGTTCATTGCACGGATGATGGCATGGTGCCACGTATATAACCTCTCACTTAATATAAAAAATAGCTGATTGTGGACCAGTCTGAGCAAGCCCTATCCACATCGACAGAGATCTCACATCCTTCTACAATGGCTCAATCAAGAGCATTACATTTTACGTTTTAGTCATTTAGCAGACACTCTTATCCAGAGCGACTTACAGTGATACATTAGGAAATTAGGTCAAACAACCACAACTTAATAGTAAAAGCATTCAACATATGAAACAGTGAACAGGCAAAAACAGCGCTAGAAAAGGATCATACAGATGAACATAAAACTGTTTAAGGCAGAAGAGTTGGAATACAACTAATTTAAGTACTCATTGAAGAGGAACGTTTTCAGATGTTTCCTGAAGATGGGTAGAGACTCTGCTGTTCTAGCCTCCAGTGGAAGCTGATTCTACCATTGAGGAGCCAGGACGGGGAAGAGTTTTGACTGCTTGGATCAAGAGCTAACTTCCTGAAGGTGTGAGACGGCCAGGAGCCCTGAGGTTTATTGAGGTCTAACCCCAAACCATCAGACTGTTAAACAGACTACATTGGGTTCTCGTGGACATGGATAATACCCCCCACAGTCAAAATTCCCCTCACTATTCTGCCCTACGGACAATTAAATTTAATCGCACCTTGACCACCACACAGTATCATATTCTGGTGTAAATGTTAATGTAATGTAAGTCCTGTATATACTTTACACAATTTTTCTTTATTTTTCAACGTTAAACATTGTGTTTTGCACCTTTTTTATATAGTACCATGGCACTACATGCAATTACAAAATGACGAATAGCTAAGCAAACTAAACACATCATCATTCTATTCACTTTCAATATGTACATTATAGTGTTGCTATTGCTGAGTGGGTGGCCTGTTCTATATCTGTGATTGCCATGTTCAACATAATTAGCAGACACTTATCCCAAGCCATTAACAGTAAAATAGATAGTGTAAGATGTCTTGCTTATGAGCACAATGCCAGATGAGTTACATCCATGACTCAGGTAGTCACACCAGCAACGTTCTGGGTACCGGCACAACGTTCTAACCACTGGACTATTTCAACAGAGAGTTTGCATCTCTGTCAATTTGCTATTACATTTCTCCGGCTAACACACAACACTATTCCAGAGTGGAGACCACTGTGTCCCAGTCCATCCCAGGAACGAGGGCTGCTGTGTGGGGGAGGAAATCGAGCTATGGATGTAAGGGATGATAAATAATTACTGCAGAGATTGACACGTCTGTTCACAGAAGGGAGGGGCCTCCTTCCACTCATTAGCCGTGTCCATCCACGTTTCTATGACAATGTCAAATGCGCCGCCTATTAGTGCCACTAGTACTGGAAGGGCCCCGAGGCCCCTCTGGATGTTTGATTCTTCTGGAGGCCCTCGATGCCCGTTGCAGCATGGCTCCAATTTAAAGGGATATTTCAGGATTTTGGCAATGAGTCTGTTCGTCTACTTTTTCCAGAGCCAGGTGAAATTGTGGATGCCACGTGTACATGAGCAGACTAAGAAGTCTGAACGTAGCATTCAAGTGGTGACTTGAATTCTATTGTACTGTATGTGCTAGGCATCCTTCTGCAAAAAATAGTTCAAATTTGATTCTGAATGACTTCTAACTTAAATCGTACTGAATTATAACAATAATGCCCATTTGATATGACTTTGGGAAGTGTCATTGCCAAATTCCCAAAGAATCCCTTTAAGTTATTGTACCCTCCCATCACACTTTATTCCTAGACCAGCATGTAGGGAGCTGACATGGGAGCCAAGGAGCCATGACTTCTCTATCTCTTCTTTTTCATTCTCCCTCTCTGGCAAAGTGTGTGGAGGTGTCAGTTTAGCCATTAAATGGGCAGTATTGTACAGTGGTCAGAACAGTGGCAGGAAGGTGAAAGGGAAGCAATTAAAAAGAAACAATTAGGAAAAGGTAACTGGTTTTGTGTCGGTCTGACTTTTCTCTGGGGTTTATGGGAATTTAGCATCTGAAAAAAGGTTTAAAAAAGCCTTGTCATTTGTTTTCGCAGGGTTGTTAAATTGTCTTCTCTTGGCCTTTGTTTCAGCGTTTTTCTTTGTTTCTCCCTAGGTAGCTGGTATCAAAGGTATGTTGATCGCTAACAAAAGGCTGGATAACCAGGTGAAGACTTACATCACATACAACAAGGGCCGTGATTGGAGGCTACTGCAGGCACCAGCAACAGACCTGGCAGGCAACGACATTCACTGCATACTGGTGAGCTATTGTAAATCTAAGAGGGAAAGTTAATTATACATTGCAGGAAGTAAAACTGTTGTGAATAGCCTGTGGTCTAGCAGAAATTCCCCTGGCTTTAACACATAGTCCTAAATTCTCCTCTCAAAGAATGCAACATGTGTTTCACACCTCTGAATTAAAAAAGAAAGACCCTAACAAAACAAAAGTTCTGTCAAGTTACATTTGTTAAGTTAAGTTATGTTTTTAAATGTTAAACTGTAACGTACAATTCAAAACATTGTACCCAATTTTATGATTCATTGCACTCGAAAACAACCCGTTTGACCTGTGAGAACCACTTTTTAAAATATACTACCAGAAATGATTAAAACGTATTGAAGTGCATTTTAAAGTCTTCATGAATGATAAAAAGGTACTGTTCTTGTAGGTTACGTTGGACACTCAGGGGAGTTCACTTAATCAGCATAATGGAACGGGAATTCC
The DNA here is from genome assembly GCA_016801145.1 of Umbra pygmaea. Lineage (NCBI taxonomy): Eukaryota > Metazoa > Chordata > Actinopteri > Esociformes > Umbridae > Umbra > Umbra pygmaea. The sequence continues at coordinate 6,064 of JACXGM010039880.1, forward strand.
TTTAGGTAATCACATTGAAAGCTGGGATCTGCAGTGGATGGAGCTATCCAATTCATTTACAACTCATTTAGAAACGTTGTTTAAGCTTATTTCAACCAAAACTATTTGAAATACACATGTACTCTATGTGTACAATAGAGCAAGCAATCACTCCACTTGTGTATTGTATAGCGCTTATATACCTTATTGGGCTGGTGAACTTTGACAACCTATAAGATTACTGGTACATCATCTCCCAATATCGTCCACCAAATAATTTTCTACAGTGTACCGTCACACGTACCCCAAACTGTTCAGGGATGCAGCCGAGTACCTCTGGCTCCTACAGTATATGAATTCCCTCTTGAACTTGGCCTATTATTATGACTATTCTGATCAGTGTCTTACCAGATTGATCACCTATTTCGGAGTGAAGTGCCCCTGACAGACCTCACACTTAAATCCAATCAGAAATCGGTGTCATGCTGTCTACGGACTAGTGGTGTAGTGGTACCTGGAGAATCAGATAAAGTCCATTCTGAATACGTCCTGCGTAAAAAGTTTGTTGAAAATAGTGACATGAGTGTAATTAAAATGCATGCCATATTGGTCTTTCAGTACACTTACGTGATCAAATTAATTCAATTTTATGTTCAATGTTCCTAACTGTGCCCAAATCACATCAAAATAACACTTTTGAAATGTACTAGTTGTGTGAGACTAGTTACCATTTGTTTTTAAATGTGCAGGGACCTAGAATAGCACTGTTTCTGTGAACATGATCTCACAGAATTCCGTGAAATTAACACAGCCCCATAATCTGTGTCAGTTTCACGGAATTGCCGGAAATTCCATGATGGGCCCACAAAAGTGAGGCTGAAGTGGGGTGTGCCTCAATATGGAGGGAGTCAAACGTTTATGCAGTGTGTCCTTACTATCTCCTAATCCCAACCTTAACCATTACAACACATGTACTGGTACCACTTAATATAATGTAATCCATTCTCCTAATCCTAACCTAAAGACAGAAACTGCCACCAATCATTACAAGCCAAAGGGTACCATTAGATTTAACTCATTCCTTTGTATAGCCCAAATGACAGAATTCAAGTATACAGTACCAGTATAATGTAAACCATACCCTGGACACTAGAATACAACATATTGGAGTACTCATCCCTTTATGGTAAACCATTGACCACTAAACATGACAGTGCAATTCCCACAATATCAGCCTTCACACCTTTGATTGTGCTCAACAATGCATGAGCGGGGCAAAGTACATCTGGAGATGGCCTTGACTTGGTGTTGTCCAGTATCAGTTACAGGCAAGTGTTCCTGATGGTGTGATGGAAAACGGACTAACATAACAGTACATTGAGTTTGATGGACTCTAATTCTTGGCAGACTTCATCCTCGCTGCATATTTCCTCATTGCACAAACTATTCTTTTTGGAATTTCTGGATCGTTCCTTGACAGTTATGGCTCTCACTTTTTCTGGTTTTGGTTTGAGTTGACTCTGATCCAAGAACATACAACTCCTGTTCTGTAGACATGTTTGGAAAATATACCTGACACTTTTTAAGGGACAACATGTCTTGATATTTTTGTAGGCTTTGGAATGTTACTTTCCACTTTTCCACACTCTAGAAACCTGTGTGGGCGGGCAGGCTTAAGTGCAAAGACACCTTTCCCAAAAGGAAATCCCAGAGGAGTTAGAGGCCAAACCCTACGCTAAAAAACACTTTACAAGTTTGGGCAACCAGGGGGGTGGGTATGGGTTATGGAGCCATCACTTTATGTTATGATGTACAGTATAACAACATTATTTACTATTTTCAGATTTAGGTCTTTTTGTTTGTGCTGTCTTATGTGATTATTAAGCATAGCTAGTTGAATAAATAATGTGCAGTATTTATTTAGGCTACATTTAGTGTTTTGACAATTTTCAGGATAAGTACAGTAAATAAAAAATAATGAAGACACAAACATTTGGACCCATGGCATATTTTACCCCAACAATAAGTTCTTTTAAACAATACTTTGATTAAATAAGGTTATTTTGGCCTGAAATCAATATCCAACTGGTGAGTGCCAGCTGTTCAATTTGGAGTATGTGAAGCCAAATGTGAGCTTTATAAAATAGAGTCAAGGAAAAAAACATGCTTGTATCTTGCACAAGAGATTGTGGAAAATTCAGACACATGTTATTTGAGTGGCAGACATTTTTTTCTGGTAGACTCAGAGCTGGCCCGAGACATAAGCGAAACCTGTTTGCCTGGCAACTTTATATTGTGCCCACAACACAAACTCTGATTTGTTCAAAATAATAGCACTCGTTTTAATACATTGCAATAACTATTGTTAACCCAGTAAAAAGCTAGTGAATTGTTACCAAATGCAATTGTATTGTGTATTTAAATGAACAATAGTAATAATAACAACCATGACAAATACGTTGTCCACACAATTTGATTGAATTTATTGTCAGTGTCACATGTGAAAACACAATTAAATTTGAAATACATTCACTAGAGTCTATTTAATCCAAAAATAAACTAATTTTAGCAACACATGAACATGGACCCACTACCCGTCTCTGCATTGAACAATGATTATTTAAATGAATTACGAGCACTGTTATTTTGAACTGACAAATCAGTGTGTTGCGCTCACAATATAATGTTGCCAGGCAAACAGGTTTCGCTTATGTTTTGGGCCGGATCTGGGTAGACTAAGTATTATAGACACTATGTCCTGGTAGATAGAGACAGATTTACAGACACTATGTACTGGTAGTTAGATACAGTATTGTATACACTATGCCCTGGTAGTTAGATACAATATTATGAACGTTATGTCCTGGTATGTAAATACAGTATTATAGACACCTGGGAGACTGATTTATTTTTTATTTAACCTTTATTTAAAAAGGTACACATTGAGAACAGTTTCTCATTTGAAATGGCGAACTGGCCAAGATGAAAGCGCTGAGGTGCAGAAGACATACAGTTACACATAAATTACACGAAAATGAAGTGAAGAATAAAAATTATTAAAACAGGAATACAGTGTACAGATCTTCAGAATAAACAATAAAGCATTTGTACAGGTATTGCAACAAATGTCATCATACTGTAGAGGTAGATATTTGGTAAGTACAGTGGTGTGGCAGTATACTATACAGTCAGTGGAAAAATAGGGTCTGAGATAGAGGTAGATTAAACGGAATACAAAGTGGCAGTGCAGAAATAACACTCGAGTAGGTGGCAAAGTGACCAAGGCTGTGGGAAAGGGAGTGTGCAAAACATACAAAGACAGATGTGTGGGTGAGAATGTGCAAAATGCATTAACAGACAAAAAGAGCGGGTGAAGTCAACGTGTACATTGGTCTGACATTAGATTTGATAGTAGTACTTTAAAGGTACCAGTAGTTAGAGGGACAGTGGATTCAAGCTTCAAGGATATTTGCAGTACTTTCTAATCATTAGCAGTGGTACAATGTTATAGACACAATGTCCTGGTCACTGAATGAATCCTTACTACCATTATGTCCTGGGACTTCCTATTATTTTCATTTATATAAGAACATTTTAACTACATTTGTTCTTGCGTGAAAAAAACAGTGGATGGTTTTGGAAGATGATAATATCTTTTAATAATTCTGATATCTTCACTGCTAAAAGGCAGTTTTTAGTGTTAAGCCACTGTTAATCACAAGCACATGTAATGGTAAAAACACAATGTTTAAAAAGTGTTTTCAGTCGAGGACACACTGGCACGTCCTTGGAGTCATGAGAAAAGGCAGTGAAGGCAGTTGTGGGGGCTGAGAAGCATATGCAGGGGGCAACAGGTTGAATAGGATAGTGCATTCGTGTGACATTGTAATTACTGTCCCAGATTTCTTTTGATTACCCGGTTGCCCTTAGTGTCCTTACAGCAATGTCACACTATCAATATCGGCCAAGATGAAAGCTGACATTTTTTTCTGGCTCTGTGAATAGATATAATTGTCTTTTGTTGTGTTGGCTAGCCCCGAGAATATACTTTATTCTTTTATGTAAAGAATCCTCCCCCTTTCTACATGTTAATGAGTGATAATGGACATTTGGACACACATTAGTTCAACTATCCTGCTTAGTGTATACCTGTGGGTCATATCTGACTATGAAAATGAATAAACAAAGCTCATTAAAATCTAATCAGACTTCAAAGATAGAAGAACGAATGTGAACCAATGAATTGACAGCAGGAATTGGTCTGAGGCACATATTTAATGAACATTTTAAAATGGATGATTATATTAAACGAGGCATAGCCTTAAATGAAAAGTACTAACATTAACAGACTATCAGAGATGATAAGAGAGAAGAATTACAATAGTGATAGTGAGGAAGATAGAGAAAGAGGGAAAGAGA
>JACXGM010039881.1:0-10461 GCA_016801145.1 Umbra pygmaea
GGACCATGTTAGACCACACACCACAGTGTCCATAACAGAGATGTGAACAGGACCATGTTAGACCACACACCACAGTGTCCATTAAAGAGATGTGAACAGGACCATGTTAGACCACACACCACAGTTTCCATAACAGAGATACCCCACAAAGCAGAGAAAAGTTAACAGTTGATTCTCCTTGCTCATTCCCAGCAAGCAGTCAGCTGAAGGCTTCTGATTTGTCACATTTGGCTTCACTTGAAGACTTCATAAGGTGAAGTTGAGGAGTACATTTAAAAAAAGCTAAAGCTGTAGATAACAGGGAGCAGTGTGTCAAGAGGATAGCAGTGGAATATCCAGCCAGGTAAAGACTGTATCAGCAGAGGCATTTGTACACTACATTTCCTTTTAGCCTTGAGCTACCCATCAGCATTGAGCTTGGTAACGATACTAAATTCTCCCAGGCTCGCATTCTCGCATCAGTACAATATACACTTTGACTAAAGAAAAACTCTTCTGAATGTTGACCATGAAATACAGAGCAGACTTTAATTAACTTTGTCTTGTACGCTATTGATTGTAAGGCATCTGTTCCTTTCACATACAGTATCAGATCTAAAGTCCAGGTCGTCATTGAAAAATCCAATAATTCCTCCAAACTGATATACCAAGTTATATTCCGTTTAAATAAAATGACTAAAAGCACATATTATCCTCCTAATTCTTATTACTCAGTCTGCATCTTCATTGTCAGCATTGACGCATGGTCGTCGCGGCGATGACCTACCTGGTTGTAGCTGTGCACGGCCCCTCCGACCTGTCCGCTGCGCTGTGGAGTTGCCGCAGCAGCGCTGTCACTAAGGGCGAGGGTCTGGTTGCTATGATAGTTGGCTGAGTACTGAAGCGAAGTCTCCGGGGTGGAGTTGAGCTGCAAAGAACTCTGGGAAAGAAGAGAGGGACCTGGAGAGAGGGGTGGAGAGTAAGAAAAGCTATTTACAACAGCCTGCGTTAGCTGAGTTAAGAGGAAGCATCCATAATTTATGAGGAGAAGGAGAGGAGGTGGCAGAGAAGAGGAGGACAAGGGTGTACAAGGGGGGTGGACAAGGCGATAAATGGGGTAAGGAAAGGACGAAGTAACGGGTTAAGAGAAGAGGTAGAGAAAGTGGGAGCATGAGAGATTATGGGATGAGAGGAAGTGAACAGAAGGAGAACATGTGTATGGAGAAGAGATGGATGGAGGAAAAACAGGTTTGAAAAGACTTAGAGACCAAGCATATCTGTAATTACAATTCTCACTGTCCGTCTTTCTGTCATTTACATGTCAGCGTCTCTTGGCCGACAGTTCATTTATTTGTGGAGTGCTGTCACTCTGTATAAACACACACACAAACACTAATGTATAAACACACACATACACACTTGAGCATGTGTAAACACACACACACACTTCAGCATGTGTAAACACACTCAAACACTAGAGCATGTATAAACACAAACACACACATACACACTGGAGCACGTATAAAACACACATTAAGACATGTACAACACACATACTAATAATAATAATAATAATTTACTGGATTTGTAAAGCACTTTTCATCATAGTAGAATAAATAATATTATGAAAGAATCATAATAATATATATACATTTTTTGTGAAGAAGCAACAACAAGTGGGATACAATCATGAAGTGGAACGAAATTTATTTTAGCATCATGGTTTGGGCCTGCTTCTCTTCAGCAGGGACAGGGAAGATGGCTAAAATTGATGGGAAGATGGATGGAGCCAAATACAGGACCATTCTGGAAGAATAACCTGATGGAGTCTGCAAAAGACCTGAGACTGGGACAGAGATTTGTCTTCCAAAAAGACAATGATCCAAAACATAAAGCAAAATCTACAATGGAATGGTTCACAAATAAATATATCCAGGTGTTAGAATGGCCAAGTCAAAGTCCAGACCTGAATCCATTTGAGAATCTGTGGAAAGAACTGAAAACTACTGTTCACAAACGCTCTCCATCCAACCTCAATGAGCTCAAGCTGATTTGCAAGGAGGAATGGGCAAAAATTTCAGTCTCTCGATGTGCAAAACTGATAGAGACATACCCCAAGCGACTTACAGCTGTAATCGCAGCAAAAAATGGCGCTACAAAGTATTAATTTAATAATAATTTTGCACGCCCAATTTTTCAGTTCTTTATTTGTTAAAAAAGTTTGAAATATCCAATAAGTTTCGTTCCACTTCATGATTGTGTCCCACTTGTTGTTGATTCTTCACAAAAATTACAGTTTCATATCTTTATGTTTGAAGCCTGAAATGTGGCAAAAGGTCGAAAAGTTCAAGGGGGCCGAATACTTTCCCAAGGCACTGTATAGGCCAGCTGAAAAAGATGCATTTTAAGGCCTGCTTTAAAAGCCATAACAGACTGGACAGCCCTGAGGCTGTCAGGAAGGGAGTTCCAAAGACATGGTCCTAGGGAGAAAAAAGCACGGGCACCCATTGATCGTAGCCGGCTTCTTGGTTCTTTCAGCATTTCGGGGTGGCTGGACCGTAGGGGGCGTGATGGTTTATACACAGAGTAAATCTAATAGGTAGGCAGGTCCGAAGCCATGGAGTGATTTGTAGACTAAGAGGATAGTTGTAAAGTCAAATCTTTAGACAGATTTCTTTACTTTTCTAAGGATCCTTGCAGCACCGTTTAGAATGAGCTGTAATTTATGAAATGTGGATGCTGGAAGACCCCAAAGAATTGCATTCCCATAATTAATTCTGGAGAAAACAAGTGAATGGATGAGCTTTTCTGCATCAGGAAAGATTAGAGAGGATCTTAGGCGGGACTTATGTGGGCATTAAAAAAGAGAGCAGAGTCAAATTTCACACCTAGGTTGATGATTACAGAGGAGAGGGGACATGATGTGACCGTCTCTGGCAGGACATATGCTGCAGGAGTTAGTGATCTGCTGTGGGGTGTCTATCAGTATTTCTTCCGTCTTGACATATGTTACAGGAGTTAGTGATCTGCTGTGGGGTGTCTATCAGTATTTCTTCTGTCTTGCTGCTGTTGAGCTGGAGGTAGTTGTTCAGCATCCAGCATTTGACCTCATCCAAGCAATTGGAGGGGGTTGACAGAGCAGATGTGTCAGGCTTGGTTTTAATGTACACCTGTGTGTCATCTGTTTACCAGTGGAATTTGATGCTGTGCTGTCTAAAGATCTGGCGAAGTGGGAGCATGTAGAGCAAGAAGAGAACAGGTCCTAGGATTGACCCTTGTGGGACATTACAGGTTATGATGGACCCTGTATAAACACACACACACACTGGAGCATGTATGAACACACACACAGAGCACACACACACACACACACACACACACACACACACACACACACACACACTATAGCATGTACAGTGCCTTGCGAATGTATTCGGCCCCCTTAAACTTTTTGACATTTTTTTTCCACATTGCAGGCTTCAAACATAAAGATATGAAACAAATAAACAACTGAAAAATTGGGCGTGCAAAATTATTTGGCCCCCATAAGTTAATACTTTGTAGCGCCACCTTTTACTGCGATTACAGCTGTAAGTCGTTTAGGGTATGTCTCTATCTTCCCCAACCAAAAGCCCTGGGTTAATGGTAATGTCCGTGCCAAGCTTGTAGCACGGTCCTCTGCCTATAACTCTGGGGACCTTGAGGCTCTGAGGAAGGCCAGATATGACCTACGGAAGGCCATCAGAGATGCTAACAGAGGCTATAGGGACAAATTGGAGTCCAACTACAACAGCTCAGACCCAAGGCACATGTGGTGTGGACTGCGGCAGATAATGGAGTACAAAAGGAGAAATAGCTGTGATGCCAACCCCCCCGCCTCGCTCCACGACGAGCTCAACACCTTCTTTGCATGGTTTGAGGTGGCCAACATCACTCCTGAGAAGCTAGCTGAGAACCCAGACGACTGCACTCTGTCCCTGGACACGGCTGATGTAAGGAGAGCTTTTAAAAGAGTAAACCCGCGGAAGTCTCCAGGGCCAGATGGCATTCCAGGGCGTGTCCTAAGAGGATGCGCTGACCAGCTAGCGGAGGTATTCACCACCATATTCAACCTCTCCCTAACCCAGTCTGTAGTTCCTTCCTGCTTCAAGCAGGCCACCATTGTCCCGGTTCCAACGAAACCTACCATCACCTGCCTAAATGACTACCGCCCAGTAGAACTGACCTCCATCATCATGAAGTGCTTCGAGCGGCTGGTCAGAACCCACATCTGCGCCGCCCTCCCGGACACCCTGGACCCCCTACAATTTGCATACCGCCCCAACAGATCCACAGACGATGCCATTGCACAACGGCACACACTGCCCACTCCCATCTGGAAAAAGGGAACACATACGTGAGGATGCTATTTGTGGACTACAGCTCAGCATTTAACACCATTGTTCCTGCTAAGCTCATTTCCAAGCTCAGGACCCTGGGTTTCAACACCTCCCTGTGCAACTGGATCCTGGACTTCCTAACGAGCAGACCCCAGATGGTGAGAATGGGCAACCTCACCCCCTTCGCACTGTACCTGAGCACCGGAGCCCCACAGGGCTGCGTACTCTGTCCCCTCTTGTAAGCCCTGTTCACATATGATTGTGTGGCCACACAGAGTTCTAACATAATCATAAAGTTTGGAAGATGGATAGTGGACTTTAGGAAACGGCAGAGGGAGGGTCTTGCCCCCATACACATCGATGGAGCTGAAGTCGAGAGAGTTCCAGGGTTCAAGTTCCTCTGTGTGTTCATCAGTGACAACCTCACATGGTCCTGTCAGACAACCTCGGCAACAAAAACTGCCCAAAAGCCCCTATACTTCCTGAGGAGACTCAAGAGGTTTGGCATGTCTGCCAGGATTTTAACAAACTTCTACAGGTGCACCATTGAAAGCAGCCTTTCAGGTTGCATTACAGCATGGTACGGCAGCTGCTCCGCTGCTGATCGCAAGGCCCTTCAGAGGGTGGTGAAGTCAGCGGAGCGCATCATAGGCTGCTGTCTTCCCTCCGTGCAAGGCATCTACCACAAGCGATGCCTGAGGAAAACACAGAATATCCTAAGAGACCACAGCCATCCAGGCCATGACCTTTTCTCACTGCTGCCATCTGGTAGACGTTACCGGAGCATCAAGGCACGGACTACCAGATTAAAAGACAGTTTCTTTCCGCAGGCCATTCGGCTGCTCAACATGGAACATTTATCACAAATCACAAATCATTTCTTGAGCCCTGACATTCTCTGGTCACTTTATCTACTCTTCATCTGATGTAGCAGAATTCAATGCACCTTTAAAAGTAATTTTCCATGCCATATTTTATAATATTTATTACTTCTGCTGTCGTACACTCTCCGGACCACTGCTCAGTACATAGTGTATTTTGTATTTTGTTATTATTATTATTATTATCGTTTTAAAATGTCTTTATATTGTATATAACCTTTTTAAGCCCTCTGTGTAGATGTGTCGAGCCTTGTCAAAAGAATTTCACTGCATAGGATGATGTGATGTTTTCCGATGCACATGACAAATAAACAACTTTGAATTTGACTTTAACTATCAGTTTTGCAAATCGAGAGACTGAAATTTTTGCCCATTCCTCCTTGCAAAACAGCTCGAACTCAGTGAGGTTGGATGGAGAGCGTTTGTGAACAGTAGTTTTCAGTTCTTTCCACAGATTCTTGATTGGATTCAGGTTTGGACTTTGACTTGGCCATTCTAACACCTGGATATGTTTATTTGTGAACCATTCCATTGTAGATTTTGCTTTATGTTTTGGATCATTGTCTTGTTGGAAGACAAATCTCCATCCCAGGCTCAGGTCTTTTGCAGACTCCATCAGGTTACTCTTCCAGAATAATCCTGTATTTGGCTCCATCCATCTTCCCATCAATTGTAATCATCTTCCCTGTCCCTGCTGAAGAAAAGCAGGCCCAAACCATGATGCTGCCACCACCATGTTTGACAGTGGGGATGGTGTGTTCAGGGTGATGAGCTGTGTTGCTTTTAAGCCAAACAAAACATTTTGCATTGTTGCCAAAAAGATTGATTTTGGTTTCATCTGACCAGAGCACCTTCTTTCACTTCTTTGGGGTTTCCCCCAGGTGGCTTGTGGCAAACTGTAAACACTTTTTATGGATATCTTTAAGAAATGGCTTTCTTCTTGCCACTCTTCCATAAAGGCCAGGTTTGTGCAGTATACTACTGATTGTTGACCTATGGACAGACTCGCCCACCTCAGCTGTAGATCTCTGCAGTTCATCCAGAGTGATAATGGGCCTCTTGGCTGCATCTCTGATCAGTCTTCTCCTTGTATGAGCTGAAAGTTTAGAAGGACGGCCGGGTCTTGGTTGATTTGCAGTGGTCTGATACTCCTTCCATTTCAATATTATCCCTCGCACAGTGCTTCTTGGGATGTTTAAAGATTGGGATTTTTTTATGTATCCAGCTTTAAACTTTTCCACAACACTATCTCGGACCTGCCTGGTGTGTTCCTTGTTCTTCATTATGCTCTCTGTGCTTTCAACGGACCTCTGAGACTATCACAGAGCAGGTGCATTTAAACGGAGACTTGATTACACACAGGTGGATTCTATTCATCATCATTAGTTATTTAGGTCAACATTGGATCATTCAGAGATCCTCACTGAACTTCTGGAGAGAGTTTGCTGCACTGAAAGTAAAGGGGCTGAATAATTTTGCTCGCCCAATTTGTCAGTTTTTTATTTGTTAAAAAAGTTTGAAATATCCAATAAATTTCGTTCCACTTCATGATTGTGTCCCACTTGTTGTTGATTCTTCACAAATAATTACAGTTTTCTATCTTTATGTTTGAAGCCTGAAATGTGGCAAAATGTCGAAATGTACTTTCGCAAGGCACTGTACAAACACACACACAGTGGAGCATGTTTACTGTTATTGTTCATGAGCATCAGAACTCTAAGCTTTCTGGGTAGGAGTGATGGTCTTTCTTTCATCACAATACACTGCATTCGAGAGCAACCCTGCTAGGCTATAGGGAATAGACACATACACATAGAGCCACAAATACACACACACAGACAGACAAACACACAAAGACAAACACGCACACTTCATTTGAGAGGAGCTCTGTTGGGTGAAGAGGAATACACTCTGGTAAGAAGAGAAAAATCATGACGTGTCCATCACACACACACGCCAACGCATGCACACACACACACACACACACGCAGTGAAACACAGACACCCTTCATTTGAGATGAGCTGTGCCATGTGACTAGGTATACAGCACATTCTCTGGAGGACAAAAACACTGCTGTTTCCATCATTACACACCAACACACATATACATACACAGTCTCTCTATCTCTCACACACACACAAACACACACACACAAACACACACTCACACAGGGATGGAGTGGGGCAATTCTCCAGGTTTACGTAAAGATAGACTCAGCAAAATGATGTTGCCAGGAACAGCACATCAGATTCCTTGAAAAAAATGGAGAGTTACAATGGCAGATTTACTTAAAAAAATATGTGTGATTTACAGAAATATAGTGTGTTTCTCCTCATTTGTGAAGAGAAACAAAGAATGTTTCTGTATTTTTAAGTAAACCTGACAATGCAACTGTCCATTTTAACAGTGAGATTCATTGAGATAAAGGAGATACAGCCCCCCCCCGTCTCACAGAGTCAGCATGTGGTAACCACGGGAACACAACAGCTGAGAAGTTGAGCATTTGGCATCAACACTGAGCTGTGGCTGACACTGACAGACTTTATGCACCTACATTAAAGGTGTGAATGTACATTTATGGTAGTCACTGTAGGTCTGGTCTGTATCTCACTCTGTTGAAATATTTAACACAATGCTATTCTTAACTCCCTCTCTTTCATTCCCTGTTCTTCTCTTTGATGATTACAGCACAGCAAACACACACCAACACGTACAATACACACACACAGATACAGTACATAGATACAACAGTATCATTGACGAGACCCCGGAAATATGGTATGATTCACATAGCCACTAACCCACTTTGTATCCATTGCAGCAGTTGTACGTTTGACACAAAATGGAGGCTGGGTGGGCTGGGTTAGTGTGGATGGGGCTAGGGGGTTGGGTCTTGAGGTGGATGAGTCGTGTTGAGTGGTACAAAAACATAAAAAAAGACAGAATATATATTCCTGAAGTTCCTTGTGTTTGTGTTGTACAAGTATTGTTTCTGTGTCCAATAATTATATATTTGGAGAAAAGCAATGTGTGTTGTGCATAGGAGAGTTTAAGCACTAGTTTAAACGCCTGCCTTCAATCTTAAGCCCTCAATCTGTGATTCATAATAGGGATTGTTGGTACACACACACTTATGCACATATATACTGTGAGAACATCCCACAAATAGCCACTGTGAAGTGCTCTGAAATTGAGTTTAGAATAAATCTGGCAATTCTTCAGCTACCTTTACTCAACACCTCAAACCCACCGTAACAACACATAGAGGACTGCACTTCTCTGCTTTTAGTGTTCTGCTATACGAGTTGTTTTTTCAGAAGCGCTACCTCTCGGCAAAAGTTAAGCCCTCAATTTTCCCTCATTTTGCTCTTAGAGCCTGTAAGCCTGGGAATGCAAAATGCACTTCACCTCCTGGACTCCCCTGTGTTTCCAACAAACACATCAATATGTTTCCTAGCTAGAGTGAGAGCATTTGGGTTCTTGTGCCTTTGTCTAGTGAGGGATTCAACGTATCTGAAGTGTCACTGCAGCCTCTTCTCCTCTCCTCTTCTTCTTAACAAAATATTCTTTTGACGTTTTATTCCGGATTCCTCCTTAGTTTCTATGAATTATTTAACAAACGCCACTTTGTGCATCACAGAAAGAGAGCAAGTGTCTCGCACATACACACATTACGGCACACGAAAACACAACAAAATGCCCTGTACTGTGTACGCTGTTGTATTTACAGTTTTTGTATAATATAACAAAGGTTGCTGGATTCACAATGGACAAAGGGTATAGCCAAGCACAACATGTTTTGTTACTTACAGACAAATGTCCCCTTCTCAGTCAGAGTTCTAGCACATTTACAATGTATTTAAAAGGCCTGGGTGTGCATCTGTAAGCTTAAACAGAAGCAATGCAAAACATCATTCCTGAGATGGGTTAATGGCTTACAAAGCGTCAACTAACCCTCTTTGGGCTCGCATAGTCTGAGAGGGATTGCGCCTGCCTTCCAGGAAGTGATTAGAGTCAATATGATGTGTTATTTCCCCTGTATCCTAAAAAGAGCTCGTAGCGGAAAGCATACCAGAGGAAACGCTTCAAGATAGAGGAAGAGATGTATGCAAGCTTGCAACACAAACACACTCAAGGAGCAAACACACAAACACACACACCATGTCGTCAGAATATAAAAGCTGTCCGTACGTTCTCCTGTGTTGTAGCCCTGGGGCTCCAGGATTCCTGACTCTTGGAGTGATCGGATGCAGGAGTCCACTAGCTCCAGCCCTGTCGTCAGCTCATCCTCTATGTCCTTCTGTCCATCTGCTGGACACCAAGCAGGAAGCACCAGGCAGAAGGCACCAAGCAGGAAGCACCAGGCAGGAAGCACCAAGCAGGAAGCACCAGGCAGGAAGGAAAGGGAACAGGTAAGTCATCATATAGGAAATGGGTCTCATTTCATGACATAATTCACATTTAACTACAGACTGAACAGAAGTACAAAATGACACTATCATAAAAAAAGCATTTGATATTTACCTTGGGTGTTCCAGCGAAACTGCTCATCTGATGAGCTGCAACAAAACAAACACAAGTGGTGAGGGTTAAGAAAAGAAGCCCATTGCTACCACAGAGAGCAACAGAATAGCTATTTCAGCACAACAAGAAACAGTGGCAGAGCTACAGTAGGAATGATGAAGTTCAGCACCACATCAGAGTGGACAGCGACTGTCTCCACTGCAGCCAATGGCCACTAGGGGACCACAGCAACATCTACCAATGACACTAAAAGCACTGGGCAGCTTTATTACATTTAGGGACAGATCAGAATTTAACACGAGGAGACACGGAGGGAAATCAGAGAGGGTCATGTTTATTTAACCTTAAAGATGAACTGAACTGAAAGAATCAACGTTGATAATGTGTTATTTATGACAATTAAAAATAATTAAACAAAAAAATTTAATGAAAAAATCAATACGTAGCTTTTTTAAGCAACACCCAAAACTGCGTTTGTTAGTATAGAACGATGACAAATGCTATGACGTCACTGGTATGGTAGGAGCCGAGAACGTCCTACAGTACAGGCAGCAGCTGCAGGATTTTACACACGAAAATGAGTCAGTTCAACGACATATAATACAAAGTTGTGTCTAAAATATGTATTAGATTGTATTTGCATGATGTGCATTGTAATGTACTAAGTAAATTATTAATGGAGTAAATAACTACGTAT
>JACXGM010039882.1:0-10461 GCA_016801145.1 Umbra pygmaea
TAATTCTGAAATGTAATTTGCAATATGGGGTAGTTGCTATGCAGACACATTCATCAATGATCGCTGGTTCAACAATTCACTGAACAAGGTGGTTATACCATGAACACGGCTAGTCACACTATAGAATTTGCGTACACGAAGTCAGACCAGACGTGAGATTTTATCGCAGCCTACGATCACGTTCAAATTGATAAATCACTTGCTTTGCGTAAGAATTGCCGTACGCCCGTCGTACGCCTGTTTTAGGTCGTACGCACGTTTCATAAATGAGGGCCATTGTGTCAAATGTTCAGCATTGTAAATAGTCCAAAGTAAAAGTATAAGGCTGGGTTCATCCATTTTGGGAAGTTTTTAATTAAAACCTATATGACCAGGTAAAGGCAAGCATAAATAACCATTGCCCATAATGAATACATTTGACTCTTTGTTAAATGTAGCAAGTAGGAGATCTTCAGAGCACCTGGCCTGTAAGAAAAGGCAGACTAATACTGAGGTGTTTTCATACCAGCCATTATGGGAAGAATTTGTATGAAATGTGAAATCCAATTTATAAAGGTAAAACACAAATAAATCCAAATGTTGATTGTACAACTAGCCAGTGTTATCATCATTAATATCATCATTATACCTTAATAATAGGCAGGTTGTAATGAGGCAACCACTGGAGCCAGTAAACAAAACTACATACTTGGTTACCAAGCTGGCAGCTTTGAAGAATGTTTGTTGAGTCCTGGTTAGACTATGTGTGTGTTTGTGTGTGTGTGTGTTTGCTGTAGTAAACAAAGAGAATGGGAGAAAGACATTTGTGTGAGGTAAACCTGGTCACCACAGATCCAAATCTTCTCAGCTGTTGCTAATGTCATATGCTGCACTGTATCTTCATGTGGCAGATTATTTTTGGCACATTGTTTTTGGCACATTGTATGGGTCACTTCTTATATCATAACAAGGTAATAACTTGTGTAATCAAGTGATGACTGATTAACAGTTATGTACTGTAAATGCTAAATCCCCTATTACTGTTGATACTACAGCAATGCAAAATATAGGCTCTTAACCTTGCAGTTTTGCACATATCATGTAAGACTTGATTTCTCCATTTCTTTGCACAAAACTCTCCAGAAAATGCCATTTAATGGTTTATTTTTCAAAAACATAAAAAAAACGTCCCGGACCCACCTAGGGAGAGCCCCCCCACATAAAAAATCCCAATTTAACCCCTGCCTGTAAACAAAGCTAAGCATTGAGAACTATGTGTACAGACAGTTGCCAGCAGCATAGAGCCCTGTATTGCACTGCTGGTTTGCTTATAAAGCTAAGCAGGGTCGGGACTGGTTAGTCCCTGTGCTGCTGGAAATGGTATTGAAGGGCCAGTAGGGGGCACTCTTTCCTCTGGTCTAAAGATCATTCCCAATGCCCCGGGGCAGTGATGGGAACATCTGCACTGTGTAGGGTGCCATCTTTCGGATGAGATGTTAAAACGGGTGTCCTGACTCTCTGTGGTCACTAAAGATCCCATGACACTATTCGTAAGAGTAGGGGTGTTAACCCTGGTGTCCTGGACAAATTTCCGATCTGGCCCTCATACCATCATGGCAACCTAATCATCCCTGTCTTTTAATTTGCCTATTCATTCCCCTCTCCCCCTCCTCTCCCTCCCTTCCCCCAGGACATTGCTGCAAATGAGAAAGTGTTCAGTCAACTTGCCTGGTAAAATAACGGTTAAACTAAAAAACTTAAACTAAACTTAAACAGTTTATTAAAAAGATAGTTTAAAAGACAGTACCATTCGTATATAGAGTAAGGCGCCATTTTCGGAAAACAGAATCGACCAGTCGAACCGCAAACTCCATGCTACGCAAGCTGAACTGTGAGCAATTGAGAATTGTGTTTGATTTTAGTTTTCAAGTACTTCATGCAACTAAAAGGGAAGGTTGGCCACCATTCAAATGATGGGAGAGCTAAGCTTATTCGTGGGGGTGATAGCCCTGTCTTGCCCCAGCCTGCCGCTGCTACTACAGGTCTCAGATGCATCCGTTGTAATCAATGAGGGACAAAACATGTCTTCCCATTCACTTGTGAAAAACCTCGTAACTCCGTTTGAGCTTGATTTTGGTAAAATGTTAATAATGTAATGACTCAAGCAAATATTTGAAAAAAGCACAATACCAACTTTGATGATGCGGTTTAAAATTAATGTAAAAACACCAGAAAAGTTTGGCATGCATAGAGTCTTCCTTTGATGTGGACGGGTACCTTGGTTAACCTGTGAAGAAGTAATCGATAGGAAAACATATTTTTATAATTTATTTAGATCTGATTTAGATCCTGTAACGCAATACATTACTTTTCGCTTCAAATGTGTTCATAAACAGTTTTTATAGCACCTACAGCAATATATTATATTATTTACATGTTAAAAATTCATAGCCACCATCTTGTGTTCCCATTCGTCTAGGTAGGATGGTCATACTTGGCTTGTTCATTCCACTCTCACCCCCCTTTTCCCCAGTCTGTTGCTGCAACTGAAAAAGTGTTCTCAGTCAACTTGCCTGGTAAAATAAAATAAAGGTAAAACATAACTAGAAGGGGTGAAATGAGACAACCAAATCCTACTATAGACTGCCACCTGCTGGTCAAACATAAGGAATTATTCACCCATTCAAATGCTATGGGAATTTAATCGCTTATAAACAGCAATAAAACAAAACGACACTATCAATGTCTTGCGCATCAATTAATAATAAGGAGAAAAAAAATGAATAAACAAGATATTTCTTGTGCTTTTGCTCAATCAAGGAGTTTATATCGACTTCTAAACACAATACTAATGTCTTATCTTGGTAAGAGTTCAGAAAGCAATATTTGGTAGATTAATAATAATTGTATAACAATAATGGACTTTCATGTGTCTTGGCATGCTCCCCACAAATCTTTCACATTGATGTTGGGTGACATTATGCCACTCCTAGCAAAAAAACTCAAGCAGCTCAGCTTTGTTTGATGGCTTGTGACCATCTTCCTCTTGATCACATTCTAGAGGTTTTCAATGGGGCCGATTTTACAAAAAATTAAGCATAAAATGTGTTGGTGTGCCTATACATTTTTGTACCCACCCAAGTGTGTTGTGTCATGAAAAAGATTGGGTACCCAACCATAAAGGTTACCATATCTAATAGCTCCAGAGCCATATGTTACAATAACCATCCAGCAGCCAGAGATAGCCTTTATTACAGAAAAAGATGCATGTCTAATAAACAGGGACAGCCTTGATGAGAGAAATAGATACATGTCTAATAAACAGGCCCTCAAGGGCCTTAGAAATCTCACATCATGGAGAGATCAATATTTGAAGCATTATAACAAACTTATTATCTACACATTTTACAGTATGAACATTCGTATTAGTTCAGGATGGTAGGAAGTATATCTTGGCTGCAAGCAGAGGGTCAACGAATCACGTGCATCACACGCATCAATGTATTGACTATCCGTGTTGTTTTGTATCTTCCCAAAAGTATCAGATTAAATCCATTACTTTCCACCGGTGCCTGCCTCACCAACCATTCCACGCTCCCACATTATTACCCTCAATTGAAATTCTTGAAATTCAATAGGCTTCCACTGATTCCGTACCAGTGATTCGTACCAAATTCAATGTAAACCTATAGTTAGACCCTGCTTTGGCTTGAAGCTACTTTCACATTCAACACAGCAAAACAGTTTCTCTCATGTGTGAGACAGTTTGTGGGTGTTTAGGTTTCTCTTCCGAATAAAGCTTTTGCCACAGTCACCACAGCTGAATGGTTTATGTCCTGTATGAGTCAGTTTGTGGGTGTTTAGGCTTCCCTTCTGACTAAAGCTTTTCCCACAGTCACCACAGCTGAATGGTTTCTCTCCTGTGTGAGTCAGTATATGCCTGCTCAGATCTCCCTTATGACTGAAGCTTTTTCCACATTCACCACAGCTATATGGATTATCTCCTGTGTGAGTCAGTATATGCCTTGTAAGATCTCCCTTCTGACTATAGCTTTTCTCACAGTCACTACAGCTGAATGGTTTCTCTCCAGTGTGAGTCAGTTTGTGGATGGTTAGGTTGCCCTTCTGACTAAAGCTTTTACCACAGTCACCACAGCTAAACAGTTTCTCTCCTGTGTGGGTCAGTATATGGCGTCTCAGGTGCCCCATTCGACTGAAACTTTTCCCACATTCACCACACCTATATGGTTTCTCCCCAGTGTGAGTCTTTGAGTGTTCAGATAAATTTCCTTTATACTTAAATGTCTTGCTACAAATTGAGCAGAGCTTCTCCAACTGACTGTGTCTGACATCAGCCTTTACATTACAGGTGGAGTAAATTCTGTTGCAGTAGCTACAGCTTTCAGATCTGGTGTTAGGGAGAGGGCTGGGATCCATTGATGGGCTTTGGTCAAATCTTCCTGGATCTCTCCTTATATCTGCCCTTTGGTTGTTTTGATTATCTTGAGGGTCACAGGGAAGGTCAAGATCTTTTAGGAGAGTCACAGTGTCTGAAGGTTTGACATCCACTGGTTTAGATTCACTCTCTCTGTACTTTTCAGTCTGGGTTTGGGGAAGAGACAAGGACCAAAGTGGGTTCTCCTGATCACATTCACTTTTAACACAGGGAGGAGTCAATATGGAGTCTTTGGTATCTAAGGGCCATTGAAGCTGCTCTTCCTCCTGGCTGGTCCTGAGTTCCTCCTGTTCCTCTTTAATCTGTGTGGGCTCTGGGTCCTCCTGCGCCAGACTGGGGCTCCACTCCTGCTCACAGTGCTGCTGTTCAGTGAGAACCTCCCCTTCAGCAACAGAGGAAGAAAAGTCCAGCGAGTCTGGAAGGAATGTTGGAGAAGAGGTTATCTACTTTACTACAGTAAAAAATATATTATTATAATTATAGATGCCTAAAATCAATACAGCCAATCATGTTAAACCTGTTACATTGGTGAATCAGCTCTATAAAGGCTTCGTATACTAGAGGTTTCCGAACTGTGACATCATCAGAGCGCCATAACTATTTATACTCAGGTGTGGTGGTTGAGACACTAGTTGCAGTCTTCTAGTGTCGCAACTGAGGAAAGGCTACTGACTTGAAAAAAAAGGTAAACAATGGCAGAACTGACAGCAGCATTGACGTCAATGTCAACAGTGGCTAAGATGATCTTAATTGTGTGGTTATGAACCATTTACGGTTTTATTATAAACCATTAACTGTGTTATTAAGAATTGTTTACTGT
This sequence comes from Umbra pygmaea, assembly GCA_016801145.1. Taxonomy (NCBI): domain Eukaryota; kingdom Metazoa; phylum Chordata; class Actinopteri; order Esociformes; family Umbridae; genus Umbra; species Umbra pygmaea. Next base: position 5,256 of record JACXGM010039882.1, read on the forward strand.
GCCCTCAAACCCGTCCATGCTTAGTGTTTCCGCTTTGTCTCGCGCCACTGAAAAAAACTGTGGTGCACAACCTCTGGTCGCACGCTCTAAATCCTAGCGCACCAGCGAGATTGACATCATTTTGATGTCTCATTGGTGCGCGACAGGTCAGGAACGTTAAGTATACCACGCGTTTAAAAGGATTCTTTGATATTAAAGTACAACAGATTAATCAATACTGAAACAAGAAATCCATGACACAGTGAATAGCTTCTCTTCAAAGTCATAGTTACAGAACCAACAACAACAATGAGATCCAGAGGCGAAGGTGCAATACAGAAACAAATAGTATTTTCTCATTCTGCAGAAAACCTGCCTGGTGCTCACAAATTTACCAAATTTACATACAATTCTAAATAGCTAGTGGAATCTAGTACCAAGAGGGCAATCGAGATACAGTTAATACAATATTTTAATAACACACAGGTGTCATCTAATCTTGTCGGTAAAGTGATACACACCGCAGTTTACCACAGTTACCATGGTTTTATTTATTTTTAAAAAGTACAGTTTTTTGGCCGACAGGTAGCATCAATGTGCGCAATCTCACCAAAGATATTACCTGCGTTCTAAACATTGTGATCAGATCATGTAACTGGCTGCGTTTCTAGAGTATAGCGGTCTCGCGCCACTATTTGTCTGTAATAGTCCATTATATGTTCACTTAATGTATCTTTTTTTGACATGGTAGGATTGCCTCAAAATTAGACACCCAACCCTCCACGTGCTGATTAGATGAAACCAGCTATTCCCAAAGTGGGGTACCCGCATTGATGTTAATGGGTCTGCAAAAAACTTGTGGTTCAACGTGTATTTCAAAATTCAAACTGGCCTATACATTTAAGTGATTTTTTCTTGTTGGAATAGCTTAGTCTCACTGGTGAATATGTGGTTTTATTGAGTAGATGAGAAAAAACATTCAGTAGGCAAATCAATTTATACAAACTGGACAAGTATGTAATGCGAAGTACAATAAAGTTAAAAAAGGAAGAACAAAGATACAGTATATCACATACCCAGTAATATACATATAGGCTTAAATTACCACCACCTAAATCTTTTGCGTTTTTTAAATAATTTAGGCCTATCAATTATTGGACAGACTAACTTTTACTGCTTGCTGTGTGGAATTCAACAGATGTGGCATCATCCTCTTTCTGCCCTGACATATTACCTAGAGACCCTAACTAAAATTAGAACGAGTGGTTTTATTTGGCGTTTTATTCCTATCTTTATTCAAGAGCGCGTTCAGGGTCACTCTGCTCGGTTATTCATTGGGGTTTTTGAACCATGCTTTGTCTGGCTCCTCACCTGAGACCACTTTGAAATGGGCAAATTATACCAGTGGTTCTCAAAGTAGGAGACAGGGAGGTGGGGGTCACAAGATGATTTTCAGAAATAAAAAAATATATATATATTTTTTATAGTTGTTTGACTGTTGTGTTCTTTTGTTGTAAACATGCTCGTGTTTAGATAGGCCTATTTGAGCGTGTGCGCTGTTGCTGTTTTATTTTGGGGGTCATGGGCTGAACATTTTGGGATCCCCTGCTCTAGATAACACAGCCCTCAGGTTCATAGGGACACACAAACCTCTCCACCACGATAAGGTGATGGTTCCCGCAGAGGTTATCCCAACACCTGAAATTCTATTGGTTGGTGAAATTTGATAGGGTTGTACCACAAAAAAATTTAGAGTGCAAGAGAAATCCAAGAAGATTTAAAGCTGAGAGCAGGAAATCTGTCCAAGCAACAACATTTCTGAGTCCAAGTATAAAGTTTGAGCAGAGGCACAGCAAATCCATGCATGAGCAGTGGCTATTTAAGTGTGAGAGCAAGGTTTTCAGGAGAATTATTACAAAATCTGATGTAATATTATTTAGAAATGCTCTCAAGTTGAAAGAACACACTCTTGAAAAAAGATGGGAATAAAACTCCATAATTATATAAAAATCCTCAGATGTCACTGTCAGACTTCTGGATCAGTGGCACGCAGAGTATTCTGCGGTGGTAATTTGCACTTAAGATGCGTTGCTTTGACCACATACCTATGAGAGATTGGGTTCTCTCTCATGAAAAATAAATACAGACATAAACTTTGAGCAGAAATTTATTTGAGGCTGAACTCTAATAATACAACCCAACATTTCAGAGTTGTGTGCATCCTTTCAAGCCCACTCTTCTATTGAATTTGTGGTGACCAATTAAAAATTTCAGTGTGTGAATTGATGGTACCTGAATGCAGTTTGATATGGCTGATGTATAAAGAGCAAAATGAGTGGTAACTCCCCGGGGTCAAGCGGACTCCAAATCTAAGGGTTACATTTTATATTACACATCTTTAAGCCACTTTATGCCAACCCCTTGGGACGGCTTTTCCCAAACGTCCCAATTTAACTTATTCTATGACGTCACTCCCTTAGGTTAATAATATGGGTTGACTTTTATAGACAATAGTGGAACAGTTCCAGGACCTTATAAAAATGATGTCAGGCCCCTACCATTTAATACCTTTGATGGTACTCCAAATACATTTAATTACAACTTGATGCATTTCTGATATTATTCTTGTAGTATAATAGTTCTTATAGTACATTGATAATTATACTGTCTACCATACTGATTTTCTGTGTGTGTGAGCAAACATATTGATACATACAAATTAGGGATAAGACGATTACCGGTTTCACGGTAAACCACAATAAAATGTCCCTACGGTTAGTATTACAGTTTAAAATTTAATTTTCATTAAAACCGTCTTTGATTACCGTGATTTTGAAAACTCACGGTAAATCCTGTCCAGCCAGAATCAGTCTGACGCATGTGCGCGCATGCAATGTTGTTTTTTGCACGAGAAGTCAAGGCGGAAGGCAGTGACAGCGCTCGGGAGATTTTTCAGCCATCCAAGAGGACAACATCTGAGAAGTGGTCATAGTTTGGCTATTACAAGAGTCCTGATGGCAATTTAATCGAGGATGGGCACCCTGTCTGCAGAGGAATGTCGCTGCAAAAGGGGGAAACACGTCAAATCTGTCATATACTTCAATACCAAAACTAACTTGGGCAAATAATTGGACAAACAATATTGATTCGAGATTAAATATTTAATTATATCACTTGTATTTAACGCAAACTATCCGGATGATAAGTTTAACAGCAAGACGATTTGAGCCAAGACGAACGAAGATGTTCAAAATATTAAGGGTGACATTTAAGGGATAATGTATTGTATTAATTCATAGTAAACTTATTACACATTTTATTTTTACCACAGAAATAATTTCAGGGACATAAAAAATTGCATGTGATTAGTGTCCTCAGATCCTTAAAGTCTTAAATAGCCTTAATGTCGTTTTTCAGAATTTACGGCCTAAAACTGTCTTTAAGTCTTCAATCTCATTTTCTAAGGTCTTAATCAATTGCGGCAGTGATGCTATTTTTGTTTCATTGAATTTTGTCGAAAGAAGCCATTTGCTTTCTCTATGCAACATGTTACTTAGCAACAACAGCCAGATACAGTAATAGCCGGTGATTGCGGGAGCTCCATGAGTTCATAGCAACACACGTACTTTGTTCGTTAGTTAGCTTAGTTTGAGTTTTGTTTATATTTAATATTCTTAGCTAATATAGAAAATATATTTTATATGTGTCCTTACAGTTTTGTTTACTAAAACGTATTACTTGTGATCAGTAGGCTACCTATTAGATTGCGCATTTTTTGCCTAGCGCTAAGCAACGATAACAACCCACTCTCATTGAGCAGTTAATCTCCACGTTCTCGTTCTGTTTCATTAGCGCAAGAGTAGTGGGGCCATGTATTACTTTGGAACATTTATTTCTACCGACTCAAGAGCCAGGCATAGTGGAGTTACTTTTATTCAGTAGTTTGTTTGAACGGCTGGTCGCGATGCTATAGCAGACTTAAGCACAGTCTATTGTGGGCACATAAAAATGCAGCAGGCAAAATAGAACATAAGATACGTTTACACGTGTTAATTTATTCAAACGATATGTGTGCTGGTCTTCCTCAACAAAGTCAGACAATGCATTCCAACGCAAGCTACTCTCAGTACACATCTGTCGCTCACGCCATCCGAAAAAAAATCTTCACTAACACACGGTCAACTCCATTCCTTAATCTGAGAGATTCAAAACAGCAGAGAACCATCCACAGAGATAGTCACAGTATACTGGCACAGTATTCAAGCCACCATGTAAGTTAAAGCCTACAAGGCAAAAAATATTCCTGCCAGCAACTAGTAGTCTACCAAGTATCAGGAATAGGACTATTTTTATAGTATATATAGTTTATTGATGATACTCTGTTTGCCACCACAATAAATCAAATGATTAGCAATAAATGTAATGTATGTGTTACATGAATATGCCATTACAGAGTCAAATTCAGAGCATAGGTGAAAAATCATCCCCTTTCGTTTACTTCAGCAGATGGTAAAGCTATTGCCTAATTCTAACAAGATTATCTTTCATCAATTTATGGGGAATTCATAATGATATCACATCGGATAGTAGGCTTTAGTACTAAATGGTAGACTATAGTAAAATAAAAAGTGCTTAGAGCTGTTAATTGTATTGGTTGTTTGTTGATTACCAAGTATTAAACTTGTTGAAATGTTTTTAGTGTGTGTGTATCCGTTTTATTTACATTTCCATCTCATTTTAACAAAACCGTGATAATATTGATAATCGTGATAATTTTGGTCACTATAATCGTGATATGAAATTTTCATACCATCCCATCCCTAATACAAATACAATGCCTTTCTTATGAAAATCATTCATTCTTAAAAAAACTACCCAATAGCTAGCTAAAGCAGCATAAATATGACTAATAGGCGGAAACCTGCCATTAGTCACTCTAACCTTCTAATTCCATGTAAATTCTACCATAATGTGCTGCAATGCGATTTTAAGTATTCCGTGAAACTGTCACGGATTTAGAAGTTAAGAATCCGTGGCAGTTTCACAGAATTTTCGGCCATTCCGTGAAACTGCCACAGAGTTTGAAGTTAAGTGTCCGTGGTAGTATCACGTATTTCGGAGATCACGTTGAATAATTCGGATGTGGGTTCCATCAATTACTCCGACAACAAGGCTGCTATATTCATAAATGCAGTTTTTTATGCCTGCAAGGTGGGAATGTCCAGTG
>JACXGM010039883.1:0-10461 GCA_016801145.1 Umbra pygmaea
TCTCTCTCTCTCTCTGTGCTCTCTCTCTCTCTCTGTGCTCTCTCTCTCTCTCTGTGCTCTCTCTCTCTCTCTGTGCTCTCTCTCTCTCTCTGTTCTCTCTCTCTCTCTCTGTTCTCTCTCTCTCTCTGTTCTCTCTCTCTCTCTGTCCTCTCTCTCTCTCATTCTCTCTCTCTCTCATTCTCTCTCTCTGTGCTCTCTCTCTCTCTCTCTCTGTGCTCTCTTCTCTATTTGTCTCGCTCCCTCTACTCGTCTCCGTCTCTCCTAACTGTTAGAATGGAGGTGAATACTCAAAGGGAGATTGCTGCCCTGAGGCAGTGCGAGGTTCATCCCAACATCGTCAAACTGTACGAGGTTTACACTGATCAGGTACGCAGTGATGATAGCGACTGTGTCAACAAACGCACCGATCAAGGGCCACCAAATTTGTCTGGCATTCTTTCTCTTCTCCGTGGCTGTGTTTACTAACCAGGAGGCAAGGCTGGCATTACAATAACATTTGACATTTGGGGAATTCATTGGGGAACTTACGCAATCATGCAGCAATAAGCAATTTTCTCATGCCAGTTAGCAGCGTATTGTTGTCTCCCTGCTACGCTCAGTTTCATACATACCTGGTGATGGAGCTGCTGGGCGGGGGGGAGTTGCTGGAGAGGATCAAGAGGAAGAAGCTGTTTGGAGAGGCTGAAGCCAGCCAGCTACTCCGCAGCCTGGTTTCAGCTGTGGGCTTTATGCATGAAGCTGGAGTCGTTCACAGAGACCTGAAACCAGAGGTGAGCCAACAGATTATCCTGTTTTTTAGTCAATCTCAATATATTTTGCAATTCATAGATACACAATATGACCAAATGTGGACACCCCTGCTAATGGTGGACAGGGGTTTATGGTGTGGGGCTGTTTTTCAGGGTTTGGGCTTGGCCCCTTAGTTACAATGAAGGGTCATCTAAATGCTACAGGATACAAAGACATTTTAGACAATTGGGTGGTTCTAACTTTGTGGAAACAGTTTGGGGAAGGCCCTTCCTGTTCCTGCATGACTGTGCCCCTGTGCACAAAGATGGTCCATAAAGACATGATTAGAGAAGTCTGGTGTGGAGGAACTCGAGTGTCCTACAAAGCTCTGACTTCAACCCCATTGAACACTTTTAGGATAAAATACAACAGTGATTGTGAACCAGGCCTTCTCGTCAAACATCAGTGTCTGACCTCAAAATTCTCTATTTGCTGAATGGGCACAAATTCTCATAGACACACCCAAAAATCTTGTGCAAAGCTTTCCCAGAAGTAGGGCGACTGTTATAGCCACAAGTGCATATTAATGTCCACAGTTTTGGAATGGGATGTCCAGCAAGCTCATAATGTAACATAATATTATGGGTGCGATGGTCAGGTGCCCACATACTTTTGGCAATATATTGTATGTATTTTATAGCCAGAAAGGCAACATGGAACCTGACATGGCTGCTAAACTCTCTGCATCCAGTGAGTGGGATGAAGTCAAGGTGCCTTGCAATGTCATGGAACGCACTAAGCGATGTTTCTTGTTACGATTGAAAGGAATTGATATTTTTGGCCAATGAATGCAACCTTCTATTGACTGGTTCTCCACTTTTGTCTCTTTCTCTGGTAGAATGTGCTGTTTGCAGACGAGGGGGAGGACTCTGTTCTAAAGGTGATTGATTTTGGTTTTGCCCGGCTGTGCCCCGCGGGCAGTGCCCCCCTGCAGACCCCGTGCTTCACCCTGCAGTACGCCGCTCCGGAGCTCTTCCACAGCACCGGCTACGACCAGGCCTGTGACCTCTGGAGCCTCGGGGTCATCCTGGTACTTACTCCTCCATGTGCAATGTGTGGTCAGAGAGCAGTAATGATGTTTGTGTTGTTAATTAATAAGTGCTCTCTGGCAGTACACCATGCTGTCAGGACAGGTGCCATTCCAGAGCGAACAGCAACAGCGTGCCGGGATGACCTCATCTTACGCCGCCGACATCATGCAGAAGATTAAAGAGGGAGATTTCTCATTGGCCGGTGAGGCCTGGAAGGGTGTGTCAGAGGAGGCTAAAGAGCTTGTGAAAGGTTGGTTCCGCATCTCTCACTTGAATGTTCATCGTAGTCCCAGCTCTGTTTACAGCTAGCTTGTTTATCTCTTTCAGGGCTGCTGACCGTGGACCCAGCGAGGCGTCTCAAGCTGTCTGACCTGAGGGAGAACAGCTGGCTGCAGGGTGGAGCCAACATATCCTCCACCCCCCTCTGCACCCCAGACGTGCTGGAGTCCAGTGGGCCGATTGTCCGCTCCTACGTCAACGCCACGTACAAGGTAACGGAGCTCATCAGATCTTTGCTACAGCTCGAGTCCATCAATACACTTCAATCACCAGACGATTACTTTTTACATTCCATTAATGTCCTCATTTTACTCTTGCCATAAAATCCAATTGAGTTCAGACATGATAAGTAGAGTAGACAATATACTATTTCTCTCTTCCTCTCTTTCTTTCTCTTTCTTTCTCTTTCTCTTTCTCTCTCTCGCTCTCTCTCGCTCTCTCTCGCTCTCTCTCGCTCTCTCTCTCTCTCTCTCTCTCTCTCTCTCTCTCTCTCTCTCTCTCTCTCTCTCTCTCTCTCTCTCTCTCTCTCTCTCTCTCTCTCTCTCTCTCTCTCTCTCTCTCTCTCTCTTCATTAGGCATTTAACAAGGGAAAGAGGGAGGGCTTCTTTCTGAAGAGTGTCGACAACGCCCCCCTCGCGAAGAGGCGCAAGCTAAAGATGACTAGTACCGGTGTCGAGACTCGACGGAGTTCCTCTTCCTCATCTTCCTCATCGTCCTCTTCCTCAGTAGCTTCCGCCACTGCAACAAACCCAAAAACACAGCCGCCATACCAAACTCTGCCCCCCAAGCTAGAAAAGAGCTAGCAGGGGGGTGGGAGGGGGCAAGGGGTGGGAGTGGGAAGAGCAGTAGAAGCAGGAAGCACATCAATTCAGCCACGACAGACCGGATACTGTCTCTGAATATACAGAGATGACTTGATTAAAACCATGTCCATTGTAAGTCCAAGGTCATATAGAATCTCTAAATTCAAAGAGCTTATTTCTGAACAAACTGGGAGTAGTTCAACGGTTAGGGTGAAACAAAAGGCTTCACATCCTGTGTTTTTAAAAACAAATGGTGCTGAACGGCATTCGGGGCAATCGTTACGATGCAATGACTTTATCTACATGTATATATATCATCTGAAGTACACTGCGCTAGCTTGTACCGTCTTTGTACTTTACAAAAAAAACGACAGTGTTTTTTGATGGGAGCTAATTCAGACAGTACTTTAGGCCATTTCAGTCACCTTAGCAGGTTGATGATGAGCGGGCCATTGGAGATTACCTGGCATTTTGTCAGTACATGGTGTACCCGGCAGAAGGCAGAGTAAGAGTTCAAGGGTTAAAGGGAACCGAGGAGCCATGAATAAGCAAAAGCCATATATTCACAAGGAAGGTCTTGACCTCTACACCGAAGCACTTATGGATAGAAACAGCACTGATCACATTTGAAAACAGAGAGGCTGTGATTGAGTCTGATAGAAGTCTGTGTCTCAGTGTGTTGTGGAGAGAGAAAAAGCTGGTAATGTGGACAGCTGTTCAAGTGAACTTTGACTTTGAGGGATGGTCTCAGTCCATGAGTGCAGTGTTTGTGTGTCCGAGTTCTGGTCACAAACTGCCAATTTACAGAAACCTTTAAGTATGTATGCTTCATTAACAACAACCATGGTTTTGACTTATTATGCACTTGATATTAGATAGTTCCTCACACTATAATTATTCCATACACCAAAAAAACTCCAAATCAAATCCATCTTTCTTAAAAGGAATTACAAACTTTAGTTTACTTTAGCTACTGCTGTTGTGATGTGGTTTGAAGCTCCTTAAAAAGGATTTTGCCATTACAAAGTCAACATGCTAACGCCCTGATTACTTCCATTGATTTTTAGCTAGCGGCAGCTTAACTTAGCTGGAGTTTGTAATGGCTGTTTAAGAACCTGTAGTCCATGATTGTTATTCATGTCCATGTCTATTTTCAGGATGAGGAACCATTTGAAAATGAAGTGGGAAAAAGTGAAATAGGACAGGGAAATCGATTACTTGGTGACCAAGATGTTCTGATTTGATATCATAGTTTCACACAGATAACAAGTGCTGTGTAGCTCATTGTGTAAAGGAATTCGTAGGAGCATTGCAACATTTTGGAATTTTGCTCATAGCCAAATAAAAACGATTGATGAATACTTTTTTACTGTAAGTATTGCCACCCTGATTTCAAGAAGTTTGTGTCTTTGGGGACATTTAGGTGTATGATCATTGAATGTCAATTACACTGATTGTTTACTAATCCCTTTTTTACCAGACTATATTGACTGTTGATTTTGACCTTTACCTGGTTATCGCACAATGTTGTCATTTAATCAGTGATTGACATTTCAGCTTTAAACAGTGCTTAGTATAGTATTTATTACATTTAATGGGTTTTTATGTGTTTTTACAATGCTGTGGTAATGGTTGTCAGATGGATTTACTCGTGTGCGTATGAGAGTATGTAATGTATGCATGTTGTTTTTATTTTATTTTGTTCGTATGAGCGGGTTGACAGGTTCTGGGGGTTGGAAATTAGATTCCTTATTAATCTCCAGATAAAGCATTATTGCAAGTTATTTTTGTCATTTGCATTATTTGATCCCAGATCTTTTATTAGTTATTTCTTATAAGGATTTTCTTTGTGACTTGCTTTTACCCCTATGCTATTATGTATTTTCATTTGGCTGTTGATGTTCCGTGTTGTCTTTTTAATGTTCAGAATGGATTACCAGTTTTTTAATGAGCTACGACCCATGTACTGCTGTCTTTCTTGCCAAAAAAAATCAATTTTTTTCTTCAAAGCATATCATGATGTCTAGATTCACTTTGTTACAATAGCTTGGTATGCTGGTTTTTTGTCAACACTTAAATCAGGAGCAAAATAAACAAATTTAAAAGATTTTCTCAGTTTCCTCCATGTTCTTAGCCCTGGACAACAATTGGAGTCCTTTTTGCTTTAAAGACCTGCGTTTTATTGTTCTTAACATTTAATTTGTTTTGCTATTAAATATTTCCTTTTGAAATGTTCTTTTTTGACAACAGGTTCAGATTAGTCATTGGCAGTTGTCACAGCCTCTGGAAATATGTAGCCAGCAGGGGGCAGTAGTGTGCTTACTATTGGCAGCCCAGCGGACACAATGAACCATTGAAAACCAATGGATAACATGGCTGTAATTTGACTGTCATTGTGTCATTAATCAAAACGATCCTTGAGTGGGTCATTTGCATAGGAAATTGTGATATATTGAGCATGACACAGATGGATATGGATGGAACGCTAAATCAAAACCATTCCATCAATTACAATCTGCAATCTTGGAAGTGACCCAAGGCCTTGGCCTGGCTTCTGTGACACACTGGGATGGAGCAAATCTATACGCAAGCAGATACAGCCGTCCCCTTTACACAAATACACTCAAACTCCTTTGACAGACTTGAGAGCCCTGCAAAAATACAACACATTCAGACTTGGTTTTGCATTCTTCAACCAAGGTTTTAAATTATTAAACCGTAGAAAAGTGCAGCTCTAGCCTTGTTAGTATGTGTCAAGGTGGATTTCATGGCCGATCCACCACTTTCTTTTCCCTGCCTCCAAAATGGAATCCTTGCTTTCAAAACAGTTTTTCCATTATTAAATACCTAAACATGACTTCTGTGCTCCATAGGATCTGAGAAGGCAGAAAATGGCTACATTCCATCACCAGTGTGCTCTACCCTGAGTACAATCAGTTCCGGTGCTATCACATAGAAGAAAAATGCCCAAACAGCAATCGTTTGACTGTGGAGGCCAATAGGTTGTCCATATGCAAGGTCACTGGTGGTGAGCGCTCATTTGTAACTCCAAGCACTAAAGTCACATTGACTGATGTGTTGCTGGTGCAGAGGGAAACAAAGAATGGAATACATGTAAGCAAGTCTAGGATAGAAGAAGAATAACGTACACCGATATCTCTGTATTCCTCTGATCCATATTGTGTGTTTGTGTCCATACAGCATTTGTGGGTGGCAGTGTCACTCTCCTTATGTTTCTTTAGATGGCTCGCTGAATACTGCATTAGCCAGCTGCCATTAGGCATAGAGGAGGTAAGAGTGATCCTCGGTATCTGCCCCTTACCTCCCACTGCCTCGCACTCACTGACATTTACACAAGACACTTTAATATTGCAACAGTCAACATCTGTGAGTAGATCTGAGACATGTGACTCAAGGTGTGCATACACGCATCCAATCACAGGCTGTCACTCACTGGCTCTCTCTACCCATCCTGGCACCTCACTGAGCAGACACTTTATCACTGGCAGTTAAGTCGCTTTAAAACGGGCAAACTGATCTTTCATTGCTCATTCCAATGTGTTTTAATCATTCATACAATTCTTTTGAACAGCTTTGTTGTGAAGAGTTTTGAGTTGAGGTCAATGATTAATATTAAATGTAAACTCTTGGAATATAGTAGAATATAAATACATGGCCTTGTGCTTGATCCATTGTCTTCTTTCTAGAATGAGAACGTGTGTTTATTGAAAGCAAACCACAACATCAATAATACATTGTTTATACTTTTACTATTATTATTATTATTATTATTATTCTGATGCAACGTGTAGTCCCTAAACAGTAAAAGCTACCAACAGTAAAACAAATTGAAATCCTTACAAACTCAAACTCTTTGCTACCATTCCTAATGAATAAGCTATGAAGCTTGTTGTAATCCTATTCATTCTAAATGTAGATTGCAGGCTTCAAATCTGCTGTCGCTGACTGGTTCAACATGATGTGAACTTGAAAACAGATACAAACCCACTGTTATTATAAAATTTCCACACCTACAAACCACCACAAAATAGGTCACAATATAGAACACTTACCAAATGAAAACCCTATTACGAGCATTACTGCTACTGTCGGCACTTCCACTATTAATACCACTACCAAAACCAATACCACTGCTATTAATATGTCCTAAACATTCATGTTTCAAGACTAGCAAGCACACCACATTTACTTTAGTTATTGCCCTTTTCTGCGAGGAATGTTTTTTTGGGCTTTTGGCTGGTGATTGCTGGAGGTCATTGCTTGAAAACTCAGTTGGTGGTATATTTGTGCTAATGAAAAGCTGCTCTGTTTCCTTTTAAACTAATTAAACTCATTAAATAAAAGGACAAATTAATGTTTATTTGGCTGCTCTGTGTCCTCTGCATATGATTTTCATTGCATGCTGATGAAAGTGATTTTAAGTGTGTATAAACTTTGTATAACCTTTCATGATAAGACATTATTCATCCTTTGTTTATTGGTAAAAAAAACAAAAAACCTCAGGAAAATCAATGAATTCCTAGCTTAGTATTAATTTGTCTGAGATTTGTAATGGAAACCGAGGCATCTACAGCAGTACATCAGTCTCAGGCCTGAAAGAAATGTGATTGTTGACATTTAGTTTCTAATTCCTTGAATGCAAACAGCACTTTACTCCAGTTTCTCGTCTCCCTGCACTCAGTCACCCATACCTAGCAGTCTGAACTACCTCATTCCCTTCTGTGACAGGCTCTCAGACAGAGAAGCAGTGCATCGATTCAGCGGCTAAAAAGGCATTTTCAATTCACATGCCATTTCACCCAGCCACAGCACCACCCCTCCACCCCGCTCACTTTACTCCTGCAATTCCATTAACCTCACCCTCCCCTCTGATGCAATCCCCTTCCATCTCTCTTAACACCCTGTTCTGTTTATTCTCATCCTTTCTGTTCTGGTTCATTTGAGGGAGAAACAGTTAAAGTGAGGGATGACCCTGTCTTCTTTACTCTCTCTACTCCCCTCCCAACCCTCACCCCTAACACCAATTATCGTCGTCCCCCCCCCCCTCGATCGGCCTTAGACGACCACTTTAATTAATGGATGGAAATGCAAACTCTGTGATGTTAGCATCAATTGAACGCAGATTAATTCAGATGCACAATCACAGATGTACCAGCATCACCCCAGGTGGAAGCTGCTGTCGCGGCTGACCTAGTGACTCACTGACCAGCTGGAGTGTACCGTCTTGTACACTGTGTACCGTCATGTACAAAACCCAAGACCAGTCTGTGACCCCATTTGACTGTGGCAAAACGGGGCTAGTCCCCCCGGCTGGTTAAGGAAGTGTAGTGCCTTAGGAACAGACACAGAATCGTGGCCGTGCAAAAAAAGAGCAATACATTTAGCTGGAGGATATGAAAGAAACCGGGTCAGCCAGGCCATCTGTGGGGAGAGGATGAGACGGCGGCTAACGGTGTCAAACACATCAAATTAGAGGGGGGAGAAGGTGAAGAGGGAGCAGCAACTGATAGAGGGTTTGGTGCCCTTTGGTTGGTATCATCTCTAAATCATTTCCTCAGAATAATGACTCGTATCTGTCTCTCTGTCATTGTTGAAGCCCCCCCACCCCAGTCATCAGTATCGAATCCACAGTGCCGTGAGCGGTTGATTAAAAAGTGAAAGTCATTCTAAATGAGCTCCTAATGCTCAGGCCTCTTTGAAAACAGCAGACTGACACTAATGGACGCTGCTGCATATCTCTCACAAGGTTAAACACAAAGGGACGCAGGACCTTGTGGAAGGAGGTACCCCCTCCAGCAGTGCAGTGAACTAGCCAACACAAACATATTTCGTTTCACCAATAAACAGGCTGCTCCAGCCAGTAGTTCTTTGTGAATAGCCTACTGTCCCTGATCAGTGAGAGCCACTAGTAGGACCAATAATGTAACTAGCCTCAGGGCATCAGACATTGAGGCCGTGAATTGATCATCCTGTCTCCTGGGACATGAAACATTCAAAAGGACAAACTGTCATGAATTGTTGTGTCCATGTGTGATTTAGGTCAGGGCCTTTTCTCGCTTGTGTGTGCGCATTTAGAGGTCCAGTCAGGCACGCCAAAGAGACAACTCCATTTCAAAGGCCGCACAATCGACTTCATTGTAGAGACGCCGCTGCTCTTATTAGCATCCTGTCCCTCCATCGTTCTCGGTGGAACTGAAGTTGAATCTTGGCTACAGTGAGGAAAGCCTTTCGAGCCGGATGATTTAAAAGTTAGCTCACACCACTGTGGGATGTTGGCTACATTTTTGCCCTTGTTCACACTGTCAATGTAGCATAATGATTACCACTGAGCTGATTCACACCAGGTTTATGAGGCGTGGGATAAACGACAAGTTTGTTTGTGTTTGACAGGTCTGCGTGTGTGCAATGCCAAGTGAACAGGAGGAGTGGCACGTATCTCGACATTCACAACCAGAAAGTCACCCCTCATTCCTCCCCGCAAATATTGTCGTCATTGAAAACAGATGTTTCCTCTGCTCTCACAGTTGAGTGTGGTTTCACGATGGAACTGCTTGGGCCAGTCATTATATAACGATGCCCAGCAGGAGCTCTCAGAGGGAATTCAGAGTACATGCTCTCTCTCACTACCAGCCCACACTGAACTGTCCAAGACTGTGGTATGGGCTTAAAATGGAAGCCTGACAAGAGCTCTTTATGTCAGCCAGGCTGATGAGCCCAGCAGTTTAGTGGCTGTTTGTCCAAAGTGATCTGAACAAGTTCCTTAAATGCTTAAATACAAGACCTTGTAGTGGATTCACACACACTGTAGCAGCATGATCAATACTGTTATTGCCACTCTGTCACTGCAAGCACTTCAACTCATCATTTTGCTGTCAGGAAAAAGCAGGCAGAAGGTCCAGTGGAAAAGAATATTGAACCGGAGGACATTGAATTAAATACTTTTTTCTATTTGTGCATAATTGTATGTAATGTAGCTAATTGCAACCTTTAATGACGTAAACACAGGGATTGTGGGTTAGCTATAGACTATTTCTATATATCTTTAAACCAATATACTTTATGTTGTGAATGAAACTAAGAACATGTAACGCATTACTAAAATATACATTTTAATAACCCTGCAAAGTCGATTGACGCTCTAGATTGACGCGATTATCTCACGAACCGTACATGCTAGCAACTAAAGCTTGGTACCGTTGGAAAGGGGTACCTCAAAGCCGACGATGGTCTCTCTTTTTGACTAAAAATATCACAGACAGGAAGTAGGAAGTCAAAATGACAAAATAACAAATTTTTCAATAACATAGGACATCATCCTGCATAAAACAACCATTTTTGGAGTTGGAATTTAGCTGGGTTTTAAAAACGTATATAAATCTAGTTAGAAATGAGTATAGCATTTTGATGTTGACTTGTTTGTATGGCCTCCAAACTTTGCACACTGGTCCAGGAGCCCTGGGGGCTTGAAAATAAGTAATAAAAAGCCTTATTCATTATAGTTTACATGCTTTTACACATAAAAAACAACAAAATATACA
>JACXGM010039884.1:0-10460 GCA_016801145.1 Umbra pygmaea
ATGAGAGACTCGAGTAAAGCCAGAATGTGGTGGAAATACAGTACATTCTAATATAGTACTCTAGTGTGATAATGTAGCCAAATGTACACTGTATTACATTTTGACACAGCAACTCTTTAGCTACACCTGTATTCCACTGCTGGTTTGCTTCTAAAGCTAAGCAGATTCGGGCCTGGTTAGTCCCTCGATGGGAGAACAATAATGTTTGTTAAAGATGTAGGGAGATGTCGAATTTTATTCTTCCCTTTTACAGTGTGGTTTAGTTTCCAATCTACAGCCTTAAACCTATTCCACCGAGAAGTCCCAAATAGCCTACGTCATCAGCTTGTTGAGATGTTTCTGTGATGGGCTACAGTGGTTTGGGAAAGACAGGAGACGAGCTCCGAGACTTACTCAGCATTCACAGAGGAAATGAAGATATTCGATCACCCTATCCGAGGTAAGGATGCCTCCAAGCGCTTCCTATCATTACACCAGGGAACCCGTAGTGTAACAGAATTTTTTGTTTCATTTCGCACTCTTGCCTTTGAAAGTGGGTGGAATAAAAAGGCATTGCAAGCTGCTTTTGGTAACGCACCAGAGGTGGACAAAGTACTGAGTAAAAGTACTTTTCTGAGCAACTCTGAGTTCACAAGTCCCTACTTAAGACGAAATTGATCAGGTAAAAGAGTTCACATCTTACCAGTGACCATGACTGATCTTTTCTTTACTCTTTCTAATTGTTTTATAGGTTACTTTTAAGATATGAACTCACTTGACCTGATCAATTTGGTTTTAAGTAGGGACTTCCCAAAACTTGTGAACTCAGAGTTACTTAGAAAAGTACTTTTACTCAAGTAAATGTCCACCTCTGATCCAGTGTTATTTAAGTCCTGTGTGATCTGATTGACACCTTGAACGATGCACTAATTGTCCTGTACCTTGGATGAACTCATTGACCTGTCCATACATATCGACAACAGGATGAGAGAATGCCGAAGAGAGAGACGACATTAGGAGACTCGTTTACAGCCTATAACCCGACCGCCAGGAGGCGATTTTCAGTTTTTTATTTGTTAAAAAAGTTGGAAATATCCAATAATTTTCGTTTCACTTAATGATTGTGTCCCACTTGTTGTTGATTCTTCAAAAAAATTACAGTTTCATATCTTTATGTTTGAAGCCTGAAATGTGGCAAAAGGTCAAAAAGTTCAAGGGGGCCGAATACTTTCGCAAAGCACTGTAACAGTCATACCGTTGGAAGGTGGTAGACCGGTGACGAAACCCAGGGCTATATGAGACCATAGGCGGCGTGAAATGGACAAGGGGTGCAACCGACCAGAGCTGGGCTGATTAGAGCTCTTGTTGAGAGCACATACAGGGCAAGCAGAGACATAAGATTTAACATCCTCTTTAATGGTTGGCCACCAAAACCTCCTGTTGATGAATGCCAGTGTGCGGGACGCGCCGCGATGACATAACAGGTGTGATGTATGACCCCATTTCAACACAGATGGTCGTACAGCCTCATGGACAAATAAGAGGTTAGGTGGTACATTACCCGGACAAGGGTCTCTCCTGAAAGCAGTCTTGACCTCTTCCTCGATCCTCCACACGATGGCGCCAATGACACATTGGTCAGGCAGGATGGTGACTGGAGAGAAGTGCTCCTTTTCGTCCTTAGAGAACACTCGGGATAGGGCGTCTGGTTTTCCATTCTTAGTACCTGGTCTATATGTGATAGAAAAACAAAACCCATCTAGCCTGGTGACGGTTAAGGCGTTTGGCAGTACGTACATATTCAAGGTTCTTATGATCAGTCCAGACTACAAACGGCTGCTCAGACCCCTCAAGCCAGTGTCGCCACTCCTCCAATGCCACTTTGACAGCCAACAACTCACGGTTCCCCACGTAATAATTCTGTTCAGCGGAAGACAACTTATAGAATAAAAAAGCACAAGGATGGACTTTACCGTCTTCAGAAGAACGTTCGGATAGCACCGCCCCAACTCCAGTATCCGAGGCGTCAACCTCTACAATGAATTGACGAGAGGGGTCCGGCTGAGTCAGGACAGGTGCGGACGTGAAGCAGTGTTTTATTTCTTGGAATGCTTTATCAGCTGCAGGTGTCCAGACGAAAGGCAGAGCCAGGGAGGTGAGTGCTGTTAAGGGGGCGGCGACTTGGCCGTATTTACGTATGAAGCGGCAATAAAAATTTGCAAAACCAAGGAAACTCTGCAGCTTCTTACGTGTGTCCGGAATAGGCCAGTCCAGGAAAGCGGTCACCTTGGCTTGATCCATCATGACCTGTCCCTCCGCCACCATGTAGCCCAGGAAGGAGGTTGATTTAGAGTGGAACACACATTTCTCTGCCTTGACGAATAGACGATTCTCCAAAAGGCGAAGAAGGACCTGTCGCACATGCTGAACATGTGTGGAAGAGTCTGGGGAGAAAATCAAAATGTCATCCAGGTAGACGAACACAAAATGCCCAAGAAAATCCCTCAGCACATCATTGATGAGATTCTGAAACACAGCAGGGGCATTAGTCAATCCAAACGGCATCACCAGGTACTCGAAATGGCCGAGGGGTGTGTTGAATCCAGTAAGCCATTCATCCCCCTCTTTCATCCGTATGAGATGGTATGCATTACGGAGATCAAGCTTGGTGAACATGGTGGCACCCTGGAGTAGAGCTTGAGATTTCTGCCCGAACCCGACGGGACCGACCCTTACCCGTCAGGTTTGGGTTGATTCGGTCTTAATTTATCACATATATCACCAGGCACGTCGGGTTAGGGTCGGGTTCGGTCTGTAAATTGATTACGGTAATAAAAAAATATATAAAAACATACTTTATATTCCAACATTTTTATTAGCTAACTTGGTTAATTTAAGCAACTCCTATCTATCTCAGTCAAATCGTTTTCTGTCCACGCCCTTTTTCCCTCTCCTGTGATTGATTTGTTGATGATATTACAGAGAAAAACGATAATGGATGCTGCGGAGGTGAAAAGACTGCTGGCTCCTAGCGATTACAGTTTGTCAGCCCAGGAAGAAAAAAATTAAGTTGGAGGTGTGAAAACACTTTGACAATGTGCATGATCAAACTAATACACCGGCGGGTTATGTCCAATGTAAAAGTTGCCGCTGTCTTTTTAAGTGTGAAGGCATCCCAAACTGAACTTGACCTGTCTCAAAATAAAAGTAGAGACTGCTTATCGCAAATCATTCCTATGTACAAATGCTGTTTAAGGATTTGATTATACAGCGATCAATTCGTCATCTTATAATGTTAATGTTGGTTCTTGTCATTCATATCAACATTTGAAGAAAAATAAAACAAGGTGTAGTCTAACGGTCTCCCCTAGAGAGAGATCGCCTATAGCCTAGATAAAAAAAGTAATGGTTTCTCTCCAGTGTGTACCGTTTCATGTTCGTTCACTGCTATTCTTGCCTTTCATTACCCATTACGATCACATGTTTAGTCTAGTTTAGCGTCTGTGTCACATGTATACATAGTATCATTGTCCAATAGGCTAGATCGTTTCCAATCTAATTGTACACTGCAAATGATTAATAAAGATCTATCTATCTATCTATAATTTAATCTAATCTAACCCAGCATTCATTCATTCACATTTTCTTCTTGTATTTAAGACTGTCATTGTTTCATGTTGCAGCCTGTGAAATAATAGCTAATATAGCCTGTTGTTAAATAATATAGCCTATACTGTCGTTTTTACCATACTTGGCTTTTTAATGTTGCTAATGTTTATCGTTTATAAAACAATGGTTATTTTCGCCATCCACATTTGCGTATTTGTCTACATTCAAAATGTCGGGCTGTAAGTCGGTTCGGGCTTCAAAAATCTATTACGGTGCCGGTTCAATCTCGGGTTTGGACAGATCTGTGTCGGGTTTGGTCAGTGTCATGTTAACTTTTTCAGGACCGATTAAAGCTCTACCCTGGAGTGAATCAAATGCAGAGTTCATGAGAGGCAACGGGTACTTGTTCCTAATGGTAATGTTGTTAAGACCTCAGAAATCTATGCAGGGCCTTAAACCCCAATTTTTCTTGCCCACAAAGAAAAAACCCACTCCCAGAGGTGAGGAAGAGGGATGGATGTGGCCCGCTGATAGCGAAGTTTGGATGTAGGCTTCTAATGCCACCCGTTCTGGTTTGGAAATGCTATATAGTTTGTATTTCGGAAATGTAGAGCCGGGAACTAAGGTGATAGAGCAATCGTAAGGACAATGAGGTGGTAACGTGAGGGCGTGATCCTTATTAAACACTTCTCCTATATCGTGATATGCCTTGGGAACAGTGGACAGGTCTACAGGTGGTTTGTTAATTACAGTTTCAGTCAAAGCCCGGGTGATAGCTGACTTTAGACAGAGGGAGTGACATGTTGAACTCCACCCCATGATTTTTCCCGAGATCCAATTGATGTGGGGATTGTGTCTGATTAACCAGGTGTGTCCCAAGACAATGGGTATCTGAGGCAAGCTAATGATTAGAAAACTGATCTCCTCGAAATGGTTGCCAGAGAGTTGCAATTTAACAGGACTGGTCCTATTAGAAATCCGAGACAGTAAACGCCCATCAATGGTTCTGGCATCTATCTTCCTTTCAAAAGGAATGGTAGGTATCCCCATTTGCTGAACTACTCCATCATCGATGAAGCTGTCGTCTGCCCCGGAATCTAATAAGGCCAAACAAGGAAGTGACTGACCTTGAGAGATGACCACTGCTTGAAGCGTGGTTCTGGTCCTTGATGTGGGTGGGGACGTACTTTGGCTCGCAAGGATGGTCCCTACTTCCTGCGAGCCCCTTCCGTTTCCCGATCGTAGATGACAAGCCGACAGGAAATGACCCGGCTCCCCACAATAAAGACACAGCCTCTCCGCCATACGTCGTTCTCTCTCGGTGTCAGAAAGACGAGATTGCCCATGTTGCATGGATTCTACCTGGTTCTCTGAATCGGGAGACAATGTCGTCTTTGGAATCGTCACAACCTCGACACCACCTCCTGGCGGTCGGGTCGAAGATGGTAAGTGACTGCTTCTGCTCCTTCGCACCCAGCGACATTCCCGTATCCTATTGTCGATATGCATGGACAGAGAATACAATCCCTCCAATGAGGTAGGCTCAGGATAAGAAATCAGTTCATCCTTTATGGTTTCACAAAGACCATTACAAAAAGCTGCCTGTAAAGTTTCGTCATTCCAGCCACTCTCAACCGCCAGGGTGCGGAAAGTGATGGCATATTCTACAACACTGCAACTACCCTGTCGCATGGACAGTAATTGTTTGGAGGCATCCTTACCGTGTAATGGATGGTCAAATACTCTCCTCATCTCATCAGTGAAGAGGGAGTAGGACTCAGAACCGGTGTTCAATTGTTCCCATGTGGCTCCAGCCCATTGGAGTGCTTCTCCTCCCAACAGCCCTATGACATAGGCTATCCTGGACCTCTCGGTGGAATAGGTCAAGGGCTGTTGATCGAATACAAGACCACATTGCAACAGGAATGTGCAACATTTACCCAGGTCCCCTTCATACCTTGCCAGTGCGGAAACCCAGGGCTTCCGAAGCGTAATGGGTGAAAAAACAGGTGAAACCAGATTCGCTGGAGCAGCGGGGGTAGTAGGATGTGGTTGACTGACCTGCAGATGAAGAGCAGAAACGCTGGCGGATAAGTCATGCAAAGTGACCAGTGCTTCCTGGATGGCATCTCCATCATGGCCCAACCTGGCTCCCTGAAGGCTGATTGTTTGATGGATGTCATCCGAATTTGCTGGGTCCATACTGGTCGGATTATTCTGTCAGGACTTGGCTCGGATAACAGGAGGGACCCAAAAGCAGCAGATGACACAGGAAATAGATAATGGTTATATTTATTGTAATGGATGTGGATAAGGTCATGGAGAATGCAGAATGTGGTGATGAGTGCTGAAATGATCCCATAATAAGTGAGCCCAGGCAGGAGTACAGGTGGCAGAGTCAACACAGGACTGATCCTCAGGCAGGCAGGGGAATAGTAGGTGAGGGTTCTATCCAAACACCGGGAATGTATCTGAAGATGAGAGGATATGGCAAAATTAACAAGGAGACAACATACTTGGAATAGACGAGAACTTGGAATTTACAGATGACTGGCTAGAGTAAAACAATGACACTAGTAAACGCACTGTGTGGTTTAATAATCCGGCAGGGACTGACTGCCAAAACCTCCCTAATAAAGGGAGTGAGACAATCAGCCCCAGGTGCTGCAGAGGGATCAGGTGGACGGAATCTGTGTTGATGGGACTGGTGCCTTCATAGAGTGTAGGGATCACAGGAACTAGAAGATCAGGTGCACAGGTGCTCAGAAATGACAGACAACACACAAAAGACAAACCCAAAACACACACTAAGGGAACCAGGAGCAGGGAGAGAAACACTAGGAATAGGGAAACAAGGTCAGGAGGGCGGAATCCTGACAGCGATCGTATGAAACATCGCGTTTCCGAGGTGATGATACATCCTGCAGAGAGAGACAACGTACCGGAGCCCATGCAACTCGGCTGTGCTCGTTTAGACCCAACAGAGCACATGCGCCATCTGGAAAGTAAACGTTGTCTATACTGTGGTGCACCGGGTAATTTTTTTACTTCCTGTCCTCTCAGGTCGGGAAAACGGACATGCTTGCTAGAGAGAAAGATTGTTCTAGCGAGCCAAACTACATCAGACCCTACCCCTCGAACCAGGATGACCTTCCCGATAACCATCAATTCACAAGGTCAGTCCCTAACATGTCAGGCCCTATTGGACTTGAGGACAGTTTTATCGATGGTGAGTTGGTTATTAAACAGTGGGGCCTATCTACTGTTGCATTGGAGAATGAGAGGTGAGAGTGATTGATGGCTGTGTGTTTTCTCATATTACCTCTAGAACAGGATCCATTGGACTACTTATCTCTGGAAACCATTCCTGATAGTCAGCTCACCACATATACCAGTGATATTGGGACATACATGGCTAGCTAAGCATAACCCCATCATTGACTGGATGGCCGGTAAAATAATGGGATGGAGTACTGCATGTCATGCCCTCTGTTTAAAATCTGCTTGTTCACCATCTGTTTCCAGCCAGGAGACCACGCACACACCTATCGACCTAAAAAAGGTGTGAGTGGAATATTTTGGCCTTGAGGAGGTATTCAGTAAGGACCGGGCCCTCTCTCCCCCTCCTCACCGTCCGTATGACTGTACTATTAAACTGATTCCTGGGTCAACCTTTCCTAAGACACAACTCTAGAACATCTCCAAACCTGAACGGGAGGATTTGGAGGAGTATATACAGTCTGCGTGGGCAGCAGGTCACATCCGCCCCTTTACCTCTCCACTGGGGCAGTTTTTTCTTTGTTCGAAAGAAAGACGGGGGTTTAAGGCTGTGCATTGATTTCAGAGGTCTCAATGACATAACTGTGAAGAATAAATACCCTTTGCCACTCATAGACTCTGCCTTTGTCTCTCTACAGGGAGCAACCATATTCACCATACCGGACCTCAGGAATGTCTACCATCTTGTTTGGGTCAAGGCAGGAGATGAGTGACTCCCCGGTTTTAACAGCCCCCTGGGTCATTTTGAGTATTTAGTATCTTTTGGGTTGTCCAATGCACCTGTCGTATTCCAGAACTTGATCAATGATGAGCTGAGGGATTTCATAGGGCACATTGTTTTCGTATATCTGGATGATATTCCAATTTTTTCCCCTAATCTTTCCACTCATGTCCAGCATGTTCGCCAGGTCCTTCTCCACCTGTTGGAAAACCGCTTTTTCATCAAGGCTGAGAACTGTGCCTTCCACACACAGTCTATCTCTCTCCTGGGTTATGTCGTGGCGGAGGGACAGGTCAAGATGAATCCCACAAAGGTGTCTGCCGTACTGGACTTGCAGACACCGGAAAAACTGTGCCATTGACTGCCCTCACAGTCATGACTTGGCCATTTGTCTGGACCACAGCTGCGGAAAAGGCATTCCTGGACCTCAATCAGAGGTTTACATCCGCTCCGATCCTGTCCCAACCGGATCCTGCTCGGCAGTTTATTGTGGAGTTGGATGTGTATGATGCTGGGATCGGTGCTGTCCTGCCCCAGCGGTCTTTGGAGGTTGGTATAGTACACTTCCAAAGTCGCCTTGGAGGAATGGCTGGAAGGGGGGGCAATTCAGTCTGTGGTCTGGACTGAACAAAAAAACCTTGAGTATGTGCGCTCTGCTAAGCGCATCATCCCACGCCAGGCCAGGTGGGTGTTATTCTTCAACCGTTTCCAGTTTACTCTGACTTAAAGACCCGTAACCAAGATCGGCAAGCCTGACACCCTGTCTTGGCTATATGCCAAAGAGAAGGACGAGCCCTAACTACCAGACACCGTAGTACCCCGCCAGTGCGTCATAGGCACCATCACCTGGAGGATCGAGGATGAGGTCAAAGAAGTGCGTGGGAGGGACCCCGGTCAGGGTAATGTACCATATAATCGCCTGTTTGTTCATTACCTGTCAGACTGTCTGTCGTTCAGTGGGCACACCTCCCACCTTGCCTGTCACCCTGGTATTACCCTCACTTTGTCCTTCCTCAATAGGAGATTCTGGTGGTCCACCATGAAGAACAACGTCACCTCCTACGTCGCTGCCTCTCCCGTGTGTGCTTTAAACAAGGGAACCAATCATACCAGCTCTGATTTGCTATGGCCATTGCCCAACCCTCACCGTCCCTGGTCACACCTTGCATTGGAATTCATCACAGGGCTGCCCCCCTCAGAAATGTACTCTGTTATCCTGACTATCGTTGACAGATTCAGAAAACATACTCTCTATCTGCCTTTAGCCAGGCTGCCGTCAGCAAGAGATGGCTGACCTGTTGCTCTGTGAAGTATTCCAGCGGTACAGATTACCCAATGATGTTGTGTCCGTGGACAACAATTTACATCGGCCGTCTGCAAGGACTTCTGCCATGCCATCGGGGCCACGGTTAGTCTCTCGTCGGGGTGCCAACCAGAAAATGAAGTTGATGCGCTGCTGTCTGGCCTCTGCGGATCCCACCAAGTTGTCCTAGCACCTTCCCTGGGTAGCCTACGCCCATAATACCCTGCCAACATCTGCTACAGGTATGTCCTCCTTCCAGTGCATTTATGGATACAAGCCACCTGTCGGTGCCCTCCATCCAGGCTCACATCCGTCGATGCCACCGGACCAATACCAAAGTCCAGTTCCTTGTTGGATTGGGGGTCCTTCCCGAGGAGAGGCGCTGAATCCCTCGTCGCCAGATCCTGGACACCTCCCTGGTCAGGGACTTCTACCGCCGGAAGCCGGGGGCTCCGGCTGGTCTGCCCGGTGGCCTCCCTCGGGGAGGGTGTCCTGTCATGAACCCGCTCTCCTGAGCTTGTTTTCCTTTTCTTTGTGTGTCAATTCCCTAATCCTGGTGCCGTTTTCCTTTTCTTTGTGTGTCAGTTCCCTAATCCTGGTGCCCTTGTGTGTGTGTGTGTTTGGTCTGTCTCTGTGTTTGTCTCCATGTTCCCGAGTTCCAGTTCCCATTTTCCCTGCACACATGAAGGCACCTGTCCCACAGGTCCTGAGCACCTGTTCCCTCTGCCACACCTGGACCTGATTACCACCCTCCCTTTATTAGGGAGGTGTTGACAATCAGTCCCTGCCGGATTATTGTACTACCAAGTGTGTTCTTGTCTCGTGCCATTACTATTCCCAGCCAGTCTGAGCACTGTGTCATTATTTGTTTTGTTAGTGACACTATTATTGCCAGTCTGAGTACTGTGCCCTTATTATTCTGAGTTGCCATTATCACACACTGGTTCTCCATGCCTCCATTTCCAAAAACCATATGTGCTGTTGATCTGGGCATCCTCTCCATCCATCCGGACCTCACATCTCCAGTACCCTTGGTAATCACCTACCTGGTCTCCATTCACCTGGTCTCCGCTTTCCTGGTTCCAGCCACTACATCCTGTCATCCAAACTGCATACCAATATTTGACCTATTATCCTCAATAAATGTTATTGTTTTCATTCACCTCGTGTTCATCTGCATTTGGATTCACCCTGGGTCCTGACACAACATTCAGTACACAGGGAGCAATGGAGGCAAGTAATATAATTTCTGATCAAGTAATATAATCTCTACTTAAGTATTAGGCTAATTAGAGCTTGTCATGTCATCAACATTGTGTATAATTAACGAAGGCACAGTTTCGGTCCTGGGGTCCGTTCTTCGTACGTCCCTTAATACATCCGAGATCAAATGACACATCCAAGATGACTTCATCTGGCTAATCATGATCTGGCTAATTTGGTTCTTCGAACACACCTGCCGTTTACGATTAGTATCGCTGGATTGAGTCATCTGAGATGATTGCGCGTACGCGCGTTGCCATAAAAGGGGAGATGTATCGACAGTAGAAACGCTGATCAGCAACACTG
>JACXGM010039885.1:0-10460 GCA_016801145.1 Umbra pygmaea
ATCATGGTGATACAGTTGTATTCTACTAGTGGTAATGCATCATGGTGATACAGTTGTATTCTACTAGTGGTAATGCATCATGGTGATACAGTTGTATTCTACTAGTGGTAATGCATCATGGTGATACAGTTGTATTCTACTAGTGGTAATGCATCATGGTGATACAGTTGTATTCTACTAGTGGTAATGCATCATGGTGGTACAGTTGTATTCTATTTCTGGGGAACACTATGAATAAAATAGCTTTTTTACAATATGAAAAAGTGAGATGATTAAAAGAAGAAATGTTTCATTTTACATACCGTAAATCCAGGCTTTCACGAAACTTAAAAAAAGTCAGTTTACCTTAACCTTACTATAACCTTAACCTCACCTTAACCTAACCTTAACCTCACTAACCTAGCATACTGTATTATCCCTGAACTAACTGTAGTATCCCCAAATACTAACTTGTAAACGATTGATGTATTCTTGGAAGCGTTCTGGTTGAACGAAGATTCAATACGTAAAAAACAAATGACATTTTGACTGGTCATATCGTAAGTCTGCCTACATAATGTGGCGAAATTTCCATTACGTATTGTTTTTTACTGACTAGGTTCAGTAGCCCATACAAAATATATTTGCCTACACAAAGCCTAAACGTAATTGTAGGTTAATAAGTCTCGTTAGGTAAGGTAAAATGTAGTCCGTTGATGCAAGTCCAAATCCTACACCAGAGTGTATTGTATAATGGGGTTGCACGTTTGTGGTTCTGATAAAAAATGAACAAATATGGTTCATATAGGGGCCAAGAAAAACAGCCCATTAAACATAATAGTCATCCTTGATTCTTCCTTTATGCACCCAGTTTGCACATTTGTTTGGAACAATTGCATTTGGGATTTTCCCTTTACGGTAAGGATGACGAAGATAATGATTCAAAAAGATGTTGATTCAATGAGACGTACTCTCCAATGCTCTCCAGCAACATAAAATAATACCGCCATGGCCAATGTACAGGAGAAAAAGATTTGCGTTTCGGCACATAATTACATTACTGGACCAAGCCCAGTAAAAAGTATCCTGTGTAAAAACAGGATGTAATCATTTGCCTTTAAAATGTTGTCTAACTCTATTTCGTGTTAGATATGAATACAACTGGTTGTATGAACTAACAGACTGTTGTCTTGTTAAGTGTGTCATTGAATGGAAAAACCAGTCATTGAATGGGACTGTATTGTACTGCAAGTGGGTGAAACAAGGCAATAACTGTACATCAACTGAGTGATTTTAAGTGAAGGTCAGCCAGATTTTAATTATGTTCACTTACTGTCAAGATTTATTTTTCCATTTTGTCTCCAAACAATGCTTCTTTTTTGTTTGACTTATTTTCCATTTAGACCTAGTGGTAATGTTGTCTATTTAGGAAAATTGTTAGCTGTACAGAATTCCTATCTTGTGATAAGAGAATGTAGGTCAGTGTAGGGCTACATGTTCTGGGTTTGCAAACTCTTTCTTTTCCTGTCTCCTTTTTTTCCTTCTTTCTCTCTACTCTCTCTTTCTTTTTCTCTCCATCTGTCTTTTGCTTTCTATCGCTCCCTCTCCATTTCTTTACTCTTCTGCTTTGTTAGGGAAACATCAGCCATATCCTCCCTTTTCAGTGAGCACAGCAAATGACACGTTCCCGGGGAGGGTAGTGCATGGATCTGGCCTTACGGGAAGTTGGGATGGAGGTTTTGCTTTCTTCAGCTTTGATAAGGTAATTTTCCTCCATCGATTTGACCCACGCTTTAAGATGCACTGCAGAGAGTCTGAATAATTCCAGCCTGTATTTGTGATGGTATTGCTCACCACCCCTACACACTACATCATTCAGTTTTCTACTAAGTCACACATTTAATGAGATGGATACATAATAAATAAAAAAATCTAATAATAATTTGAACTGTTTTAGCCTTCTAAAACCAGTGTAATCTTCTGTATGTATCCTCCGTGGCATTTGTTTTCTAATATAGTGGAGCTGTAAGTACCACATAATCTCAGAGGGACAATGCTAAATGTGAACGCAGCTGTCCGACAGAGCCAGTGTTATTTACCTAACACCAACATGTCACGCTCTGTCAACTCTACACTGATGGAGAAGAACTAATGATTGAACATTTACCTGACGGCCAGTGAGTCTGCTTGCCATATTGTTTTATAATCTATCATGCTTCGCTGTAGGGATGTGGACATGAAGCTAGTGTTAGCATTGCTTTTGTCAATGGAGCATTTCTGGGGTTTTACATTTTAGATCACAGGATTGTGAAAAGATCCAGGCTCCACTATCTGCTAACACAGAGAACTCAATAAATAAACACATACTTTTATAATGACATCTTCCTTTCTCTAAACATGGTTTACAGTGTTATAGAGATGTCAGATAAGGACATTAGGGCAGAGCACCCTTCTCGCAACTAGTGGCCTACTTCCTGCCAGAGACCTGGTGTATACTACATGGCATGGTGAAAAGTATACTGCCCTCAGTAATAGTGTGCTATTTGGTCTGCTAGCATTAGTGTTAGCAGACCAAATGGAAAGCAGACTGTAGAGAGGGTAATTAAGAACCTCTGTTCAAAGTTATAAAACACTGAGATGGATGAAGTCACCAGCTATAAAACGTCTTATAGACTCATTGTTTAGTTGAACTCTTTTGTAGTGGAAGATTACATTTCTGTGTGACCTATGTTTGAAGAGACTAAGCTTCCTTCATGGTTTAAGAGGGAAACTGTTGGTCTGTAGTTGAAGTTGTTTTACTTTGTATTGTTTTGCACTGTCATGCCTTTAGACAGATCCAAATGAGAATAGGTTCTCAAACGGTTTACCTGGTAAAATGAAGGTGGAATATATGGAAATAAAATAAAATGGTGACTGACACAGAGTATGTCATTGACTGTACACTATGTATACCTCTGACACAGATATATACACTCATTCAGAAGCAGACAAAGTTTCAAATCCTACTTGCTTTCTTTCAAAAGTACCTAATAATCACTGAATTTGCCTACCTACTAATGGAGTAGTTCCAAAGGCACAGACCTCAGCCCCTTTTCACTCTAAGCTGTGTCAATTATTACATTTATGGGATGAAATAACAATATACATACTGCTAAAGCATACTCTGGAAAAAATAATAATGCATTTTACAATACAACATCAATAAAGTAATAATAAAGATTGTCAATGGGATAATTAGCACAGTTACCAAAAGGAGAAAAACTAAAATACAAAACACAATAATAATAATACAAAAAATACATGTTTTAACCACCAGTGTTTGAAACAAAACAAACCCTAGTTAAACCAAGTTCTTGGTAATAGTGCCCTTAGGCTTTTGTCAGTAACCCTACCCTAGTTCTGGCTCAGAGTTAAGAGTGTAGTGTATGGAGAGGGGATGAGGTCGTGACCCCTTGTGTCACGCTCTAATTCTGATTGTCATGTTGATTGAGGGAAAGAGTTGAAAATTAGCAAGCTAACATCGTTGTCAATGAAAGGGCTGCTATTTTCAAGGGGCTTGACCCTGAATATCATTACACAGTCTCTTTACTGAGTGAAACTACTTAAAATGACTTAAAATGTTGTCGTTTAAGGAGTTCATGTAGTTTGAGAAGTTAGTCTACATTGCCTTATTCAACTCCAATGAAACCCTCTAATCTGGAATTTATTTAGACCTGGTACACCAGGTGGGAATAATGATAAGGTAGAACAGAAAATCAGCAGGCTCCAGTTCTCACATCTGGCCCGGTGTGGGCTGGGATGTCAGAACTAACATGAACTCCTTAAGTCATTCAGTTGCCAGTGTATGGTTGTTTTTATCGTTATGTTCTTAGTGTATTCAGTGCTGTGCATGGTGTTTTAGTTCTCCCCTTATAGTCTGTGTCACGATGTCCCGTGTGTCTGTGTGCTTGTTCTTTGTTCACCTTGTAGTGGTTTCTCCCCTATGTGTTTTGTTTTGGTTAGGTTCCCGCTGTTTGTGTCACATGATCCCGTCACATGTTTTGGTGAGCCTATCAGTTCTGTAGATTAAGTCCCCACCTGCACACCCTTTCCTCATTAGTTGGGTATTCAGTTCTGAGTGTTTGTTAGTCCCATGTGGTTCATTGTTTCTGTTCAGGTACATGGTTGTTCTTCTTTCTTGATGACTTCAGTTTGTTCATATGTTTAGTGTAATGTTGGTCTTATGTTATTCTTGTTCTTGATGTCATGTTTTGGTTTATACGTAGAGTTCCTCATGTTTGTTCTTGTGTTTGTTTCTGTTCAGTTCCTTCTCCCCAGTTTAAATAAATGTCCAACTATTATTGAAGACGTGCCTGCCTCCAAACTTTTATTTAACTGTGACACCAGTCCTCGTATAAGGTACTGTAAGTGTTAAATATCCCTGGTTTACATGCTGTAGTTAACAATAAGCATATCAAAGTAACCGCCATTGAAAGAAAATCCAAGTGAAATGTTTTCCAAATTAAAAGAAAACAATTACAGTTCATTTTAGGCTCTACACTGTCCTCTTCTTACACTTGTCTATATTACTGAGGAAGAACGAGGAATGGAACAGTATGACTCCCACCTTCCATGCTTCCTCTCTGTCTGTCTTTGCTTTCACTCTCGTTCTCACTTCCATATCTCTCTGTCTCTTCCCACTGAACCCCAGCTCCCACCGGTGTAGCACAGCTTTCCCTTTAGGAAGGCCTTGGAATTTACAGTCCAACGGCACTCATAATAAAACACATGTGGACATGCCGAGAGGAATGGTGAGGGCGGCGGCGGGCGGGGTGGGGATAACTCCTGAGAAAATGGTATCGACTCCACACAGCACATCAGAAGACCTTGAACGTTTCCCCTCATTAAAAAGCATACAGAAAGACACAACCCTCTTGCAAGCCCATGTTGGTTTGGGGAATATGCTTGAGGAGTATTCTGCAAAGTGATGATATCTGCAGTGTGTAATAAGACTAAGTTGGTTTGGCAGATGTTTGGGGTCTGTGCTAGCTTGTAGATATTCTGTCAATGACTGTTGTTCAGTCTCAAGTCCAATGGTCTTTTCATTTATATCCTATCATCGTCACGGAATTTGGAGAAATCTGTTAAGGTCATTGTGTGTCTAATGTCTAAACACATGACCAACAGATGTTGATATAGCACAAGTCTTTGTTCCATTGTTCAGATGAGTGAAATTCAAGATCATTACAAGATTTGCAACGCAGATCACTCAGGGATTACGCTAGAAATGTCCAACACATTATTGTCATCTATCGAGACATCATGAACACTAAAACACACGTGCGTACACACAGTGCTTTTCAAAACGCACAGATGTCTTTATGCATTGACATTAATGCAGTATAACTTCCCTCTATGATGGGATCAAACAAACACGCGGCAAAAGGGACGCATGCATCTTCAGGCAGCGCCCTGGCAGCACGTCAAACTATCATAATCAGAGAAAAAGTGAAAAACAAGCCGGCTTTTTTTCCTGTCCGTCTGTTCTGTGTGTTTGACTTGAAGTGATTCATTGTCCAGCTGTCTGTAAATATGTCTGGCAGAACCTTGAGAGAGATTATCTCTCTGCAATTAAATATTTATATACTACTCACAAGGGGGATGAACTGTGTGTCTTTGTCTTAGTGTTTGTGTGTGCGTTTCTATAAATAGACTTTGGCATGAATAGGGGATTCCAGTTTAGTCGTTGAGGCTCAGGGGGACTCAGCATATTTTTTCGGGTTCAGAGTCTCACACAGCACACTCCTGCCATGGATAATCTTGATACCTTGAAGCATAAGGGACCATTTACCATGTGGAGCGTTTCGCCTAAAACATTTTTCAGCAGGAGTGGAAAATTAGCAGAACCTGGTGATGGGTGTAACCAAATGCAGAGCCTTCAACCAAAAATGTTGGTCCCTTATCTTGGCAGAAGAGACAATAGTAATAGTGTATTCTGTGAAACAACAGCATTCTCCAGGCTTGTGTAATTATTGTGGGGAGACAACGCAAACGTCTCTGTCTGTTCATTCATTTTTTTGAGTTTGTTCGTTCACATCTGTTCTCTGGCTCTGCAAAGCGTTTTTTCCCGAACCTCACTGGAAGGCGTGTCATATTCTTGACTACCGACATTTGTTCAGCCCATGCATGCAGAGATGTAGAAAATCAATTAATATGTGTCATAATGGTTGTCCATCGTGTGGAATGGATGAAGGAATAACTTCATCAATGACTGTGCTCCATTTGGTTTCATATTTTAACATACAGTATCTCATATTTTAACATACAGTAACTCATATTTTAATATACAGTATCTCATATTTTAACATACAGTATCTCATATTTTAATATACATTATCTCATAATTTAACATACAATATCTTATATTTTAACATACATTATCTCATATTTTAACGTACATTATCTTATATTCTAACATACATTATCTCATATTTTAACGTACAGTATCTTATATTTTAACATACATTATCTAATATTTTAATATACATTATCATATATTTTAACATACATTATCTCATATTTTAACGTACAGTATGTATAAGATGATACACTCTGATTTCGGCTACGGCCAGCTTATGTGTTCTAGAGGTTAGTAATGGCGTTGTCATAGATTCATGATGGGATTAGTTGAGGGTGACAGGAACAGGAACCATTCTGCTGTTCCGTTCATACTCACCCCCAGATCCAGCCCCTGTCTGTTCCCTAGCCTGAGTCCTAGTAATCGCCCTAATGACGATAGCTAAATGAAGACATGGCAGACCCTGAGACAGACTGCTTCATGATCCAGATGGGTTGACTCACCATCGTTACACTCACAGGCCACTTGAGCATAGTCAAGGCCAGCCCTGGTCTTTTGGGGGGCCTTAGGCAAAGATTTGGTTGGACATTAATGGGCCACGTCACGGGCCAAAATTGTTAGTCCCACCCTTTTATTTAGCTATTGTCATTAGGGCGATTAGGGAGAAGAAAAGTGGTTAGAAAGTTATTTTCCTGCAACGTGCCGTTGTTAATTGAGTTGGAACAGTAGTTGAGTACATTAGTTGAGGTGCACACATAGTTAGGTAGAACGCTCAGTCAGGTGCACACTAGTTAGGTAGAACACTCATTCAGGTGCACACTAGTTAGGCTAATGTAGTAGGAGTTGTAGGTAGAGCAGTAGTTAAACATCGGTGTAGGCAGTAAACTTTAATTAATGGCCCGTGTTGGTAATATAGTTTTGTGTATAGCAGTTGGTTAGATAATATGATGATCCTATGACAGCAGTGTCAATAACAGGGCTGTTCATGCAATATTGATCCCATGACAGCACAGTGTCAATAACAGGGCTGTTCATGCAATATTGATCCCACGCCACAACCATGAAACACTATCAGTCCTGACTTAAGGAACATGTGACTTGATCAATGATGACCTTTGAATGCCTAACAAGGTTGTAGGGTTACTATGGTTACCTTCCTGTCTGGAGGACGCTGATGGTCCATCATTGGAGTATTGTCATGTACCATGAGGGTTTACACCCAATGGAATTCTACTGGCTTAAGAGAAGTCTGTGACTAGAAAGATATATTTTTTTAAATCAAAAAATTATTATGAAATATTTCCAGTCAATGATAAAAAGGGAATAAAAGTTGAATTATTTGAATAAATCAGTTGGCACAGTGGGTACATTTTTCACAGTGCCAAGCTGTCCACCGCATTCTCAGTTCAAGCTTTGCTGTGCTACTGGCTGACGTGGCTGAGAGCACCATGGGGCGTTGCGTATTGACCTCGCATTGCTCAGGGCCGGGGGACATCATCGGCGGGGCCGTCATCCATTACTTTGTGATCTAAAACTTCTCTGAGGCATGTCGGGCGTGAGACACAAGATGTACGTATGAATTAATATTGCAGTAATTGGGCAGGTGAGAAACAAATGTAGTAAAACTGAGGAAAGCAACCATGCAAAAGTTGAATGAGAACTGACCACATTGATGCGTCATAAACCATTACCCCCCCATGTCCCTGTCCTATCCTGTAAATATATACAGTAGGATGTACCACAGGGTCCTCCATCATGCAGAAAAACTGTGAAAGGAATATGCATACTGTAAGTAGGGCTGGGCGATATTTCAATATTTATCGTTATCGAGTTTAAAAAAAATAATATAGAGAAGAATATCCCATATCGACATATCGCGATAACAGCTGGTTTTGTTCTGAAACAAAGAAACATCCAACAAATGAGGAGTATTTCATATTGCTTGTAGTTCAGTTTTACCTGAAACTTCTAAACAAAAATATAACCAGGTCAATCAATAATGTGTGTATGTATTGTTTTTATTTGTTTATATAGCAGACTTGATCTAATCAAGTCACAGCAGGTCCTATAAATATTTAAATATATCGTCAGGCATATCGTATCGAAAACATATCTATTTTATATTGTGATATCATTTTTTAGCCATATCGCCCAGGCCTAACTGTAAGTCATATCCCCATCATAAAACGAAATACAGATAAAGATATACTCTATAAAGGCATGCGTCCCTGCTCATCCAAGTTTAAACCCTTCGCTTTTACTCAGGACCGTTGATGAACAGGAAGTGAAATACAGTGAAGGAAAAAAAACTGTGATTTCGTTGTTTTTTACAGTAGTTGCTGGGTTGGAGTAATTGTTCCCCTCAAAATAGTTCATAGGCAGGTGCTACTGTACTTACCTGTCTTTCTATCTGTCAACACATTCATGAAAAACCATAACAGTTTCATGCTTCAGTGGAGAAAATTGGTCATGTAGAATAAAGTGTGTTTAAAACCTGTCATCTTGGAGACATTCTCATGTTTGCTAGTGAGTTCTGAGGCACCAACTAAGGATTTCAAAGATGTATAGTTGTTCATTTGTGTCAACACTGTATATACAATACACTGCCCAAAGAATTAAGGGAACACGCAACCATGACAGTACAACACCAAGTAAATTAAATGTCAGGGATATTAATCTATTCAGTTGTAAGAATAAGTGATTGTGAATGAATGTCACCTGTTGTGGTGCCAATGAATGTGACAACAGGTACAGTGGAATGGCAAAAGCAAGACTACCCCCCAAAAAGGGTTTTGCAGGTGGTGGCCATAGACAATTGATCACTCCTTTTCCTTCCTCACTGATTCTTCTTCAGTTTTGCATTTTGCTATTGTTGTTGTCACTACTGGTAGCACAAGGCGTTAATTGCAGCCCATTCAGGTTGCACAGGTATAGTCCAGCTCCTCTAGGACGGCACATCCATACGTGCCAGCGCAAAGTTTGCTGTGTCCCCCAGTAGAGTCTCAAGAGCATGGAGGAAATACCAGGGGATGGGCCGTTACACAAGGAGACCTGTTCAGGGCCGTATATGGGCATCAACCCAGCAGCATGGCCAGTATCTGCTCCTTTGTGTGAAGAGGAACAGGAGAAGCACTGACAGAGCCCTACAAAATGACCTCCAGCGGGCTACCGGTGTGCATGTTTCTGACCAAACAGACTCCCTTAGGGTGGCAGAGGGTTCAACATTCTCTAGTGGGAACTGTGCTCACAGCCCAGCACCATGCAGCTCGATTGACATTCACCAGAGAACGCTAGAATTGTCAGTTCCGCCATTGACGCTTGTTCACTTCACAGAGGAGAGCAGGTTCACACTGAGCACGTCTGACAGATGTGAAAGAGTCTGGAGAAGCTCTGGTGAATGCAAAGCTACCTGCGACATCATCCAGCATGACCGGTTTGGCAGTGGGTCAGCGGTGGTCTGTCACAAGATGTTGTTGTCTGTTGTGGAGAGGAATGGAGACCAGAACGCAGAGGACCCTTCGTGATGTTTAATGAACTGGAAACATGTGGAAAGTGCATAGGAGCTGCACAACAGTTATATATTACAGACTGTGCTCTAACATGGCACAGACGCAATATAAAACATACAGAGCATTTGCCTTGCTCAACAATGACGTATACATTATGTTCAACGAGGTGAAGGCTCAATCACTAATGTACACTCACAATGTCCATCAGCTTCTTCAGACATAACAATGGTAACAAGGCTCCACACGTCTACTCTCCCACATGACAGGAGTTGACAAACTCATAATAACACGCATCTACCTGTCTATATACTGTAGCCACCCTGGGTACTAATTACCACCTGGTGAGGATCATTACCTAATCAACTACTCCCGTTCGTAATGATCTACCCAGAGTAGCCGGCCATAAAAGTCAGTGCCCAGAAGGTGACGTGTCAAACAGAGTCGGCGCTGTGGTGGGGCATTCGAGGGCCGTGCCCCCCCTAGCGGTCATTGATGCCCCTCCTACCACAGGCCATGCCATGGCATGGCCCAAAAAAATATCCCTTTTAGTTATTCTTTCAATATTAAATGTACAAACTGTAACTTAAATGAAATAAAATGAAATGATACATTTCTAAATAAATAATTTTGGCTGT
>JACXGM010039886.1:0-10460 GCA_016801145.1 Umbra pygmaea
TTGAGCTGTAAGTGCAATAATTGTTTCTATTACAAATCGGCTTATTGATGGTTGTGATGGGCCAAAACATCAGCATTGCGATTTTCCTCTCCTAAAAGATTTGCGCACGTCTCTTTCTACGCCATTTCAAGCCCCTACTGGCAACTCTTAACCACTTAAGAGACCTCTCGATCTGTCTTAAATAACTGGGAGAGTAAGACTGATTCTTAGCTTTGAGAAATTTGCTTTTACACTTAAGTTTGAGAGTATGAGTAAATTCGGTCAATTCTCAGCACTTAAGACTAAAATGGCACTTTGAGAAGCTTGATAAATACGGGCCCTGATTTTAATTGTTGAAATGAATCGTTTTTTGTATTTTTTTAAAAATAAATCAATTCAATCTAAAATTTAAGAGTCTATAATTAGGCTATACTGAAGCGGAACTATTTATACTAGAGATTTTCTTAAATTGAAGTTAATACCTTTTAGAAAAATGTTACCTGGTATAAAACTCCCCCTGCTACCCTGATTTGCATTTGAATAGCTCACAGCATTTTCATTTACATGTTAAAGCCTCCCCTAGAATTAGAGGGAGGAGGGTCATGGGGGGACAACTGCCAAGCAAGGCCCACGTCAATGTCAGACAATTCGCAGCAGTTTTCGGTGTTGCCTGCAAATTGCCGTGTGCAGTCGTAAACCTGAAATTCCATAACAATCTACAGTGCCGCTTACTGACGAAAATCCCACTTTTCATGCAGTGTAAAGTCTCCAACAACAATAAAAACAGACTCAGGGTGAGTGTCCTCCAGGCCACTTATTATTCCATATATTTCCTTAAGCGCGCGCGCCTTATCCGCCTGCGGGGTTGTGTAGACTGCTGTGATTATAGCAGACGGAAACTCCTGGGGGAAATAGAAGGGGCGTATGTTTACAGTTAGTAGCTCCAGGTCCGGTGAGCAGTGTGTTGAAATAACTGAAATAATTCTATTGACCTAGAACATCAATATATTATGACACAAACGTAAAAGGCTTTCCAAAATTAGTCCTTCATAATCTTATAATTGTGGTCAAGTAACACAAATCTACTACATTCAATGCTAATACATTTTGTTGTGAACGAAAACAATGAGTTGTCAATAAACAGCATTATTCATAATAGGCCTGTGACATTTAGCTGACTGGTAAGGTAACAATACTGGATAGACAAAGCAGAAGATTGCTGGGTAGCTTGTAGAAGCAGTGGAGTTTGAAGAGTCAATCCCATCCTATGATTATGAAAGAAAAAGCAAGTAGTCTTAGTAAACTGTAAGCCAATCTTTACAATTATACATACAACTCACGTATTCAATGTTTATGCACAGATTGGCAAAGCTATGAATACGACATATTGCTACATTGAAATCACAACATTCTTGCGTTTGTATAATTTGCCAGCTAAATATAATTAACGTATTACACATAATATAATTGCAATCTATTACATATACATAAGTAGGTATTGTTACAGCTGCACAATTTGGTGTCATTTTGGTTTCACGGAAGCATAATCTTTGTATTCAATCGTAACTAACGCATACACTTGATGCAGAAATAGCATAACATTGCTAGTATGGTAGCATTGCTAGCTAGCAAGCTAACCAAAACAAAAGAGTTTCAGAATACAAATATTTACCTTATGTGAAAAGTTTGACTCTGTAGACCGACGTCTTACATGGTGTGCCAGCCAAGACAAGAATAAAAAAACGTTAGTACGGTAAACTACGCCGTATATTAGATGGTATAAAACAGCTTAAAATGGCATCTTTTCAGTTTCGATTTCCTGCCGTCTCTAACAGGTAGGCGTGGCCTGGGAGTGGCCTTGTTGAGCAGCAAAGCAAGTGCATTCTGGGAGTTGTTGTCTTTCATTCTATGGCTCAAAACTACATTTCTGCCTTTTCTCAGTCTAGAAGGCTCCAACCTCTAGACATGTTTAAGTTTCTAATAAATAAATTACCCAATTTAAATATATATTCATCTCTCCAGCGGTGAAGTATTCCTTTAATTAATCCAGCTAGATAAAACGGACAAAGACAGTTTTAAACATTCCAACGTTGCCCCCTGGCAACCGTTTCGCATCATAACCCATAGATTGTAAAAGAAAAGAGAAGCTACTATTAAAATACTTGCATTTTATTGCTTTGTATGGTTTAAATATTATTTTCATGTAATTATAAATTCCACTCATAATTAAATTGATCCCTAAATTCGATGTGCCTGCAAGGGCATTGTAAATGATAAATCCTGTTTACTAATTACAAAGCCAAAGAATGCGTGCGTGTGCTATGCACTATGGCATGAAAAATGGAATTTGGAAAACATTGTTTTACGTATTGAGATAGATCACACAGCTGAAAGTGACTGATCAAGATTTGTTTGTAACATAGTTTTAATGAACAACACACGTTGGCTATTTCCAGGCATTTTATTGATAATCTATGTAGTTAAAGCTGAAAAAAAAGCTGACATATCTATCGTAATTTACCCATAAAAGTAGGTTACCCTTTGCCTTTTACTAATCTGAAATGCTTGTTTAAACCTGATAATTGCCCACCCAATCAGCTGTTAATTCGTAGCTAATAGATATTTACGTGGGCGCTGCAAACATAAACAATGTGCCCTGCATCTTCGATTATACAAAACGGTCTTTCTCCAAAGAAATTACAAATAAATCTTAATGTAATCAGAGTGTCAGAAAAACAAGATATTTTACATAACTTATATAAATCGGCACTTTGCGCCCTGGCTGCGCCTGCGAGCTACTAGGCGTAGAATCTATGACCAGGCGTATCTCATTGAGCACTTACGTCCAGCTGGTGCAACAGGTATAAGTATAAAGTGTGACGTAAAGGGCATTTTAGGTCGGACGTAGAGTTACGACCTTTATACGTCCAGCTGGTGCAACCGGCCGCTGGTGTAGCATCTGCCACGGTTCCCCGTCAGACTCAGCGCTGATCCTCTCAGTAGTATTAACTATTATATTATGCTCTAGCATTCTCTATGTTAGGTTACGTTGTATATTGAAACAAGTGCAATCCGCTGTGGACGTACTGATACCATTGTTTAGAGGTTTTCTATTATATGTAAGGGTGTTAGGGTCCCAGATGTTTAGGGGTGGGAGGCGAGTGCTACCTATTTTCGGTCATTACGCACACAGGTGCTTTGGGTTGCCTACTAATTTGGTTTTCCATTAGCAGGATATTTAAGCTCAGTGGTATGGTTTCTCTTTGTCGTATATTTCATCTGTTACCTGCTTTCATGTGTGATTCTATTTGGCCTGGTATAGACTGCCAGTTGAAATTCTGTTTTGAATTAAAGCCTTCTTCATTGTGCATCTGTATCTGAATCCCTTCAGTATGACACCTGGTCTCCTTGTGTAATAATGCTTGTATAACCGCGAACCCCTGTAATGTACATTTGTTATGTTTATGATTATTATGTTTAGGCCTATAATTATAATTATTATTACTGTTATTGTTATTAGTAATATATTCTTATTATCAAAAATGTTATTTTGCACTGAATTAAATGTTTTATTGTCATGATTCATCTCGTAGCTGGTTGGCTTGATTCCAGGCTTTAAATTATTTTAATAAGCATGTAATGAAAAATAAAAAAATTGGGCACCTCCAGGCATATGATGTGGCAACATCTGCGGTTACTCAGATTTTCAGCCCGTACTTCACTGGCTTACTGGGCAAATACTGTCGGGATTTGCAGCAGCCTCTGAAGTGTATGAGCTCCTCATCAACACAGAGGCCGTCCCCTGGATTGAACAGGAGTGGGCGGCGCTATGTCCACTTGTCCAACATATTCCAGAAGCAGAAATCTTGTCCTCCTTGTGTCGAGAAGGATGGGTGAGACAGTCATGGAATTGGAGGCTGGCGCTTATCATTTGAAATTGTTTGTGGGACATGGTGGCCCTGAAGACTGGTCTACCATTCTAGCCATCCCACAGGCTGGGGGTAGATTCATTTTGGACCAGTACACCTGCCAGGATGAGAAGTCCAATGTACGCTTGAATCATCACTCCATCCTGACACTGAACGCCTTGAGTGTATGTTTGTCATTTTCAAAATCACCTGGATCATGTCAGGAGTGAAGAAAATGTCAAAAGAATTTGCCACATCAGCGATTCTTGATATGGCATATCTCTGGGCCTTGTCATCATGCCGGTGGTTGCCTGAATGTAGCGCAGCGTCTCTGCATGAGATGGAGACCAGACTTGCCTGTTCTTTGTCGTCCACTCACTTTTAGGATGGGCATGATCCTCAGTGTCCTCTACATTTTTAGAGGAAGGGTCAACAGCACTCACAGAAGTGGAGGACTCTAGTGAGCATTCCGTGTCAGCCTCCCCCTCGAAGCTAGTGTCTTCTTCAGATGAGTCCTGCAGTTCGCTGGCATGATAAAGACTGCATGACCATTTCTAAAGCCTCTTCTGCAGTGAAATTTTTGCTCATTTTCTTTGCTCCTCAGCCAAGCTGCATGTTCATCTTTGGCTGTGAAAACAGCCAGGTGCATAAACACACTAACCATTGTTTTTGTTTTTGAGTACAGCAAATACAGGAGGCCATGTTCTTACCTAAGCACCTCTTCAAAGACATATGAAACATCCCTCAAATGATGCCCATTTTCACCCCTGAAATGATCCAGATTCACACACACACACACACACACACACACACACACACACTCACACACACACACACACACACAAAAAAAAACTATTGGGGTCCCCTGGTATTCACATGGCTCCATAATATAACTGGCAAAGAATTTGATGCATTGGCCTACAATGGGATAATGGTTAAATCTGGTAGAATACAGTAAATGTCAAATTTCTACTCTTTTCTTCCATACCTTTCTTCAAAATGAAATGCTGACATTACAGAATGCATGGTTTTATACTGTAATGGCAGTGAGATTAAAAAGTGTGGTTTTAATGGAAGTAAATGATACATTTTTGGCCATGCAGGTGTCAAGAAGGAGCAAAATGCATCAAAAGAGTAGGCTATAAAATACATGTAAGAGTAAAAGACAGTGGACTTAAAACATTTACTGATTACCAAATCAAGAAAGAGTTGAGAAAGGAGGGCATAAGGCTTAATAAAGGTATGAGACAGTCTGACAATGACGTTGAGGTTTGGCAGCGTACCTATCAACGACGATGTACACCGGCGACGGTTTAGTCTATCCACACGTTAGAGTCACACAACAGTCGTCTTTGGTAGGTTATCCGTGGCACTATCCACTCGCCATACTACGCTTCGCAGCAGATAGAGAGCGGGGGGGAGCTCCTTCCCTCTCATTTTCACACACACCAAAACTGACAGGTGTGGGAAAAGGGCCATGAGACACAGAGAGTGTTGGTTGAGACTTTAACAGCCGCATCTCTGTGTTTGCCCCTGGCTCGGCGTTAGCCAGAGTTAGCAAGGAACGAGCCGCAAGGGGAAGCTCAGTTTCACTATCTGACAAACTAGCAGGTTTGAATAGTGAAGTACAAGACCCTTTAACAAGGAGCGTGCTCATTTTATCAGGGTTTAAGGATGCTAAAACAGGTCGCCCAATAGAGGAAGGAATCAATCTATTGGGTTTCGCTTTCGCTACCTCGTGAGTGTCATCTGGGGAGGACGAAGGTAACGCAGCCACAAAATCGGTGTTAGCCGATAGCTGTGAGGCTTCCGACTGTCCAGTAGAGACACAAGGCTGGCTAGGAAGTACAGTATCTAAGCTAGACACAGTACCTGCACCAAGCACTAGGCCCGGATTAAGAATTCAGAGGCCCCTGGGCACAATGTCTTGTAGGGCCCCCCACCCCACCCACACAATCAAGTTTTTTGATTTTTTTGTTACTATTTGCTGGTAACACCCATAGATTGTATAATTACTAGATAGAGCCATGTGTGACGTCACCCATTGGTTTGTTCGAAATTGCCGTTACGGGCGCAGACATCTTGGTTGCGGATGTGACGATTTTAGACTAGAGGGAGGAGTAATCTAGCTAGCTAACAGATATTAATTGGGATGCTAATGAAAAACAGTATTAAAACATAATGTAAAACAAAATGTAACGTTACTTACCGGAAAAAAGTGAAATGCCAACTGCTTTGAGTGTCTTGTCGTACAACCAAACGCCATAACCACGCCCTAAACGTCCCTTTGCTTTATCGCTGATTTTAAAATCAACAAGACTATAATAAAAAATGAACTTCATGATAAACTGCAGAATGCTTAAATCTAGTGATTGAGACCATATACTCATTATCAAAATGTTTACTGAGGTAATGAATCAAGTATATTATGTCTCTCATTCTCATAGACTATTACAGAAACCAAGCTCTTTTGCAACCAGACGTATCACCCCCAGATGGAATTCAGATAGAATGCAGGTTTAAGGCACTTCCTTATTTGCGTCAATTTGCCAAACCGGATGCTCACCCTGTGGTAACACCTCTAGTGAGCAACTAGCTGGCATATGCAAGCACATAGTGCCTCACCTTTACCAATCCAGTTCTATTAATCAAATTTTTCCATAATTCACACACAATCACATACACACACCCATTAATGTTTCCTTCCTGTCTGTCTCTGTCCTGTCCTCCTACACTCTCCAGAGGTTGCCACTCTCTCTCCCCCTCTCCTCTTTCTGTGAGGAAAAGGATGCAAACTGTATAGGTCAACTTGTAAAAAACCTGGAAAAATCTTAACTCAAGTTTCTTCCCCAAATGTTTTTTTTACTTTTCTTTCTAATCTTTCTACTTTATACTAAAATATTCTGCACTTATGCATTTAGCACTTTATTGTTCAAGGCCACTAGGCACTTTGTTTGATGATTGAATGGTAGTAATACACATTACAAGATGCTGTAAGTGTTCTGGTATAATATTGGTTGCTTACAAATTACAATTGCTGCTGTATGACCTGTCCAAATATTGACAAATGTACTACATGTAAGTCGCATTGGATAAAAAAGTGTCTGCCGAATTCCCTAAATGTAAGTATCAAAATGTAAAAGAAAGCAGCTTGTTTTTTTGTTTTTCGATAATACTATATTTCATTTAACTTAAAAACTTTATGACAGCCACATCCATCCCGCTTGAGCACCTCCCGTCAATACTGTTTCTCTTCATCTAGCTGCTGTTTAGCGTTCACAGACCCGCTCCCAGTGACAGATGAGCGCGGAAGCAATGCTAACATACAATTACAATGCTCTGTTCTTTTCTCATGCTCACGTTCGGAATGTTTTCATTCAGAAAAAACACGAACAAATTTATTTTTCTTGGTAGAAAAAAGCATACAGGCAAAGCAAAAAATATTACCTGTAGATGGTGAATAGGCGATCCAGTTTCTGGAAACTTCCATGACAGCACAGCTGATCATTAGTAAGGGAGTGCACCTTACCACCCAAACCCCCATCACGAGTTGAGGCTAGATATTTGCTCTTTCTATTGTGAAAGGCAGCATGTTCACAACCGATAAGAACAGCACGTGCATCCTCGTCGATTGCCCCCCACAATGTCGGGTCAGATACCTGAATAAACCACTGCTCGCTGCTGCTGCTACCCGTACAGCTAGCAGGTTGTGCTGCGCTGCTAACACTAGCCTCCTCGGGTCCCTGGTTAGCTTGCTCGTCATGATCTACCACACATTCCTCACCCTGATTCTCCTACTGGGCCTGGCTACTTTTGAAGAATGTTTTGATAGATGGAACCTGTCTTAATAAAGACACCTCCCTCTCCTTTTCTCTTTTTCGTTTGCATTTAGTACAACCGCTTCTCTCACTCATTTTCTTGACTTAACAAGAACAGGCTTAGGTGGGGCAGCTGCCTTTGGTCTGGCTGAAGCGGAGGCTGAGGGTGCCGAGTAGCGCCGCTGTAGCGGAAAAGTTCTCACCAGGGCTTTTTTATCCGCCTCCTCCTTCGCCACGCGTTCCATGATGTGGTCCGCAGCACGGTGAAAGGGGCGTTGATGAGGGCCACC
Source organism: Umbra pygmaea (assembly GCA_016801145.1). Taxonomy (NCBI): domain Eukaryota; kingdom Metazoa; phylum Chordata; class Actinopteri; order Esociformes; family Umbridae; genus Umbra; species Umbra pygmaea. Next base: position 7,996 of record JACXGM010039886.1, read on the forward strand.
TTCTGGGTGACACTGAGGGCCATTCCCGACAGCCAAAGGTGTCGTTCAGCCACAACAGTGATAGCCATCGTACGTCCAGAGCAAATAGCTACCGCCTTGGCCATCTTGGAGATGGCACAGGCAGCCTTGCCCACCTCCTCGATCTCGCTCGCGGTGAAAGAAGGTGCAGCTAAAGTATTGTCGGCTGAAGACAAAAGGGAGCAGTGTTGCCAACATGGAAGTATTAAGAACTGGATGGAATGATCTCATTCATTTCAACGGAGAGAGCATGAAGCCAAATAGAATAACTTTTTAAATGAAAGCCGAGCATACTGCGCAGCCTCAAGCTGAGCGTGATGACGTAGATGTGATGTGAGCAACGTCTCTGAAAGTGGTAATTTTTATCTTAGCCGCGCCTGAAGAAATCTGCTACCATTTGCATAGACAGCGTTCTGAATCTTGCTCATGTAGAGACTGAGACCATAGTAGCAACCTTTGGTAAGTATTCTGATTATTTTTGTAATTTTGCATAGTATTTATGTATTTTAAAATATAACGCCATGACATTCAAGAATGTGTGATATTAATTCATACCCAATAGATAGGCCATAGGCACAGGCTAATTATTGCTAATTCAAATGCTAGTTAACATTAGTAATTAAACTATCTGCTAACGTAAGTCGAAACGGTCATTTATCTAACTGCCGTGGGACCGCATATTTTAAATATTATTCAAGCACGATGAAATTAGGCATTGGTAAATATAACATGGTTAATTGATGCACATGTTCTATAACGTTTATAGTCACCGAATATAACCACAAAGTTGCGTTAACTGTAATTTACATCGCAAGAGAAATGGACAAGTCAGTCATATAAAAGCTATTCAGTAAATAATTTTGGAGAAAAGCGTCTGCTTTGGCCTGGTAAATAATAGATAGATAATAGAATAACAATAACAAATGTCACCAAGAATATCTATTACTAATGGTTGACCTTTTCATTTTTCATAAGTTCAAATACAACTGCAACTTTTAACTGCACTGCTTTACACAAAGCCTAACAAAGGTAAGCCATGTAGCTATAGTATAATTTAGATTAAATTTGAATATGTAAATCAACATATTGACCGTAAGAGAGTAAAATAATAAATGAACCATGTGTGTTAACAAATGTGTACTGACAATGACAAAACACTGTTCTGATTGTATGCTATTAACCGTTCTAGTTCTTAAGATCATGGGCAGCAGTTCCATTCGTTGTGGGGAAGAGAGGGCCGGAGAGACCATGGGGGCCAAGGTTCACTGGTTTGGCTGGGGTGGCTGGGGTGGTCTTCGATGGCACGGACTCCTTCCTTTCTTCTTCCGGTCCCTTAGAGGAAGAGCATAGATGTCCTGCTGATTCACTGCGGCGGGAATGACTTGGGATGCAGGAAGAGCATCGATCTCGTTGCAGCGATGAAGGACCTGCAACATCTCTTTATGTGTTTTTGGCCGACACTGGTTGACAAGTTTCAATAAAGCAATATTTATTAACCAAATGATTCAATATTTATTATGGAAACACACAGTAGACACTTCAAGTAGACATGCTTTGACAGAAATGTAATGTGGTTTTATAACTTATGTGATGTAACTTGGTAATGATATATATTCAAACTCACTAGCCTACCCAGTTAATATTGATAAGACACCTTGAGATTATTCTTAATTTGAATTTTTGCAGAGTAACAAGTATAGAGACAATTCATTGCAGTAAGTGTCTATCCAGAAGTGCAAAAAAGTACAGTATAGACAGGTAGTGTAGTATAAACAGTATATGACATGGTTAACTCTATTCTACTGTTGGAGAGGGTGAGTCAGACAGTATTGTTGGAGTTTGGAGGGCCGTTGCAGAGTAGACTGCACTTTTTATTTTTATGTGAGGGAATATGTGCCACCGGCATGGGTGTTTTAATTGTCAACGTATGGGGCATGTGGCTGCTGTGTGCAGAGGGTAGGGTCGATGTGCTAGGTGTGGGTGTCCACATGAGTACAGGTCCTTCTCAAGAAATTAGCATATTGTGATAAAGTTCATTATTTTCCATAATGTAATGATAAAAATTAAACTTTCATATATTTTAGATTCATTGCACACCAACTTAAATATTTCAGGTCATTTATTGTTTTAATACTGATGATTTTGGCATACAGCTCATGAAAACCCAAAATTCCTATCTCAAAGAATTAGCATATTTCATCTGACCAATAAAAGAAGTGTTTGTATTACAAAAAAAGAAAAAGTCAACCAAATAATTATGTTCAGTTATGCACTCAATACTTGGTCGGGAATCCTTTTGCAGAAATGACTGCTTCAATGCGGCGTAGCATGGAGGCAATCAGCCTGTGGCACTGCTGAGGTGTGATGGAGGCCCAGGATGCTTCGATAGCGGCCTTAAGCTCATCCAGAGTGTTGGGTCTTGCGTCTCTCAACTTCCTCTTCACAAT